>APFE030415506.1:94140-124439 GCA_000404065.3 Pinus taeda
CACAGCACGGTAAACCCATATGTTATCATTTTGAGACTTTTAATCCTGCAGTAGTTAACTATCCTACATATGATAAAGAATTGTATGCATTAGTTCAAAGTGTGAAAAAGTGGAAACATTACTTAATGGGCAAAGAGACAGTACTACACACTGATCATTAACCACTTCAATATCTACACTCCCAAACTAATTTGAGCAATCAAGACACTACAGATGGATGGGTTTTCTACAACAGTTTCATTTAGTCATCAGATATAAAAATGGCATACATAACAAAGTTGCAGACATGTTGTCTAGACCCATTATAAATGCATCTACTATACTTAAGCATAATTTTGTACTACATGAAAGTTACATTGAACAATATGCTCAAGATATAGACTTTAAAGATGTATATGCAACTTTGAGTCAAGGCGAAAAGGTAGAATTGGATTATCATGTGAAGGAGCGACTCTTATATCATTATGGGAAACTCAACATTCCACAAACTGAGAGAGTAAAGATAATTATAGAGGCACACACTTCTCTGATATCAAGTCACTTTGGGGTAAGTAAAACAGTTGCACAGCTGCAAAGATTTTGTTATTGGCCAAAAATGAATGAGACAGTTTCTAGATATGTAAGAGGGTGTACTATGTGTGCTAAAAGAAAGCCTAGCAACAGAAAACTAAGTTTGTACACTCCATTACCAGTTCCTTCTCGTCCTTGGGAAATTATTTCCATGGACTTTGTTGGAGGACTGCCTAAATCTAGGAAAGGTCATGATTATCTATATGTAGTTGTGGATAGGTTCAGCAAAATGTGTATTTTGATACCTTAAATAGATTATAGCTGAAAAAACTACAAAATATTCTTTGAACATGTATGGGTTCATTTTGGATTTCCCACTTCTATTGTATCTGATCGAGACACCTGATTTGTGGGGAAGTTTTGGTCAAGTCTGTGGGAGCTGATGGACACCCAACTGAAGAAAAGCACAACTTTTCATCCACAAACCGATGGCCAGACAGAAGTAGTTAACAGGATAGTGATATAGTTACTCAGGGGATATTGCAACAAACATCCTAAGCTTTGGGACGAACATTTGTGTTATGTGCAGCATCCTTACAATAGAGAAAAACACTCTTCTACACAAAGATCTCCTTTTGAGACCTATTTTGGTTTCATGCCAAGGTCTCCTTTGGATTTTGTCTTTGGTAAAGATACCACAGTTGATGGACACAGTGATTTGGACAAGGAAACTAGGTTCATTGAACAGATCTAGAAGATCCACCAGGCAGTATAGGAACAACTGGAAAAGAGCCAAGCCAGATACAAGGCTAGGCATGACAAGCATTGGATGGAGCATAGTTTTCAAGTTGGAGACCAAGTCTGGTTGTATATCAGCAAGGTGAAGGTAAAAAGTTAAAGCCTATCAGGTATGGACCTTTTAGGATACTTGAGAAGATTGGTGAAAATGCTTTTCGCCTTGATCTACCAGCTTATATGCACATCTACTAAATCATAAATGCAGATTTCTTGAGATTGTTTGAACCTTCTCTAATTGAGGATCATAAAGAGCAAATTCAATTGCCTTCTATTGATGACCTGCTACATGAATATCTTAATGAATTGCAGGAAGACATAGTCTTGGACAGGAAGGTGAGGACGACGTGCAGAGGAGATGTTCAGTACCTCAAAATTGGACTCAAAGGTTCGAAGCTGAGCAGTGCAAAATGGATTGAGATTGGGCAAGTGAGACAGCAGTACCCTCACTTAGTCGATGCTTGAAAGAAAACCAACTTTTGGTGGTCCAAAATATTTTCAGTGGGAAGGCCATGATCCGAATTGGATCCATAAGGAATGACTAAACAGAGCCATGGTTGTACCAGGTCGGGATAGACTTCAAAGAATTTACAACAGCGACAAAGCATGCTGACCGAGGCCCATGGAGACTGTGCGGGAGGCGAATTTAGCCCCTGGGAGGCCCAGATTAGGAAACAGAGGAGGTTTATGATGCGTGATTACTAGTCGCGCATCACTGGATGAGAAACCCCAAATTGGAGAAGTGCCGAGCGCTTGGTCGCATGAGAGCCGGGAAAACCGTGGGAAAAAGGCTAAAGCGCTAAAGGCGGGACCTGCTCCAAAACTGACGGTATTGATCGGGGGCGTCCATGGGTAGTAAGCAGTTTCAAAGGAAAAGGAGTGATCCCACACAGTGGTCAACGCGTGGCAAGTAGAGGAGAGATAAAACCCCCTCTCATCATGCGTTAACGGTTGAGCTAGTCAACCACGTGGGACGAGCGAATAGCGTCAGATTTAGAGGCCCCAAATCTAACGGCTGAGATCACGCCCGATGGTAAAGCAAAATCGATGGGGGATTAAGCGCAATTTGTAAAGACTTGACATCCGATTTGACTACCAAGGTGGCAAAAGACTCATTCCACGACGTAACAGAAAAACCAAACCGACGAAGAAAATTGGCGCAACTGCTGGAGGACATGTGGTCACTCCCTATGAGCCTGATGATGATGCCGAATAGGGAACTCCAAGCAAAGCTGTAGCAGGCGATCTGATGGGAAGTGGAAGAGGAATCGAAGAGCCATGGGTATGAATGGCCTTAAATCCATGCACAAGAAAAAGCAGAAAGATGGACTAGAACCCAGAGAGGAGGATGGAACACAGAAAGGAAGAACAGAGAGAAGAAAGACAATGAAGCAACAATAGAATAGAAGACATAGGGCCGATTTGATCGAAGGCAGCATTGAGCACCAGAGATCTTGATGGATTCAAGCCATCCGAGAGAGGATCTGTTCAGACTGAGCACCACATTGGGCTCTCTCCATTATAGACCAGAAGGTCACAGAGCTGGTAAGGAAAAGAGTCTGTGTACTCTAGTGGCTTGGGTCATCCAAGAACCACCCTGCCAAGCGAATTCTGTTTCAAGAGACTCACATTGACCTCCTTCATTATAATTCTCTGCTTCAAGACATAATAAAATAAGGCCACCACTAAGAGCTTGACCAAAGATGTAGCCCTAGAGGATAGGGTGAACTCCTTATTAAATTTTTGTGTTCTTATATTTTCTTACTGTGTTTCTCTGTTGTTTTCCATTTCAAGTGTCTGTGTATTTGCAATATGATCAATTTGTTTCTTAAATAACATAGGCACACACACCAACATATGAGTCTATAATACCTTCATTTAATAAATCTTTAACTGAGGTCACTCACAGGGTGATTATTAGATCAAGCATGCCAGTCTTATGCAGGAGCACTTGTAGAGGTGTCACTTATGGGCATCCAAGGAGGAGTGCCAAGGTAGGGGAATTGTGCAGAAGGATTTGCTGATATGACATGGAGATGTTTTACATATGAGCTGATGGGGATGTTGTGCACTTGGGTAAAACAAGTCCATGGACTTGGTTGGACTTGTGAGCAGACTATGGAGCATTCCTACTACATGGAGAGTTGAGGCATCTTGCAGAGACCTTTGGGTTGAGACATGTATGCTTGCTGGATGTTGGTTGGAGATGACTCATGGAGCTCATGATGACATGAGGTTGTGACTTTTGAGGATTTCATATTATGGTGGACATAGAGGATTTGATGCATTGAGGAGCTGAGGTTAGGGACTTTGATGTAGGATGGGGTGCATACTTTTGAGTACATGTATGGGTGTGCTTGAAAGAGTGACTTGATGAGGAGGATCGATATGAAACACTTTGGAGTGATAGAGTTGCAACGACGATGATGCCTTGGTGGCAACACTTGGGCATGGGTTGAGCCGATACTTAGAAGCTTTTGACACATGGGAGATGATTGATCTATGATCATGGGCATCACATGGGAGCTGAGATAGGTGTATACTTGTTTCCTTGGCAGACTTGAGGGATGGCACATATGATGGAGGTTGCTTCATGAACCAGGATGTGGCACATTGAGAGTCAGGTTTGATGAGAGGATCTCTTCATTTTGAGGAGATGGAGTTTACACATATGGATGATGATGATGGATAGATGCAACTGATTTCATGCAGCACATTGATACCAAACATCATGCACAGCATGTTGCAGATAAGATGAAGATTACTTCATGGACCTAGGCATGGCTTATTTAGATGGAGATGGATTCTTGATTGAGTTGATGTTGTGACAGGAGTCTGAGAAACGACTGATGATGGCATGAGAATGTGCGTTCTCATGGTTTGAGCGTGATAGTTGGATTAGCTACCCAACCAATTCGAGTCATGAGGGCTAGCAGTGTACAAAGATGTGTTAGCATTGTGTTGTAGTATCATGAAAACAGTTCACACGATGACGATACATGATGAGGTCAGCACGATATGTTGCAGTAAGCATGTAGCTTTAGTTGGAGGGGCCAACCTTCCACAATGGAGCAGTATGTGGAGATTGCAAGAGGATGTGGTTAATGATCATGGATTGAGGAGACTTTCTAATGTATGACATACCGGTGGTTTATATGGCATTGGTATGGGTATCTTGGTGACAGATGGTTGATGGGATGAGAGATTGTCGAGGACAACAATGACTTCAAGTGCAGGAGAATGTAAGGACCACGAGCTGCAACCTATACAATGAGTTCACATGGAGGCAACGAGTTGATGAGCAGCAGCACGGTGAGAGGAAATGTGCGAAAAAAGACTAAATGTTGGTGGTCATTTGGGTATATAGGCCGTGGGCGGTCCCGGTGGGTCGATGGGCAAGCGAGGCCAAACATGGAGAAATGAAACTTGGGTCGGCCAGTGGGTGAGCCGACCCATTCAAGAGATGAAACGGAGGTATGGTGGGTCAGCTAACATGAAGTTGCAACGATTCATGGAGGGGGCAAGCCATATATATGGATGGTGTGGAGATGTCATTCAACAACCAGGGAGAAACGCACAAGTTCAGAGCGTTCAGGGAAGGACGATGGGAAGAAGTGCGAGCTAGTCTAAAATCTGAGAATAGGTGCAGGCAGATGAGTGCAAGGCTAAAGCACCTGAGCCAAAACAAGTCGTTCGAAGGTGTTTACGCAGGAGGTCATTCGAGGGCGTTCGTTCAGAAAGTCATTCGAGGGAATCGTGCAGGAAAGTCGTTCGAGGGCGTCATTCAGAAAATCGTTTGAGGGCATCGTGCAGGAAGTCGTTCGAGGTCGTTCGAGGACGTTCGTACAAAATCATTCGAGGGTGTTTGAGCAGCGTCGTTTGAGGTCGTTCGAGGGGGTGGTAGGGTGTCTGGGTGAACGGTTGTTCGGGAAGTCATTCGAGGGTGTGACAGGGCATCTGGCTAAATGACCCCAGTTGGTGAACGGCGGTCCGGGTGAAGTCTTAAATAAGTGCACGATGAACGACTCGCTGGAGGAGACTTGGTGAGTTGGGCGTTTGGTGGAGAGCACCCACTGGTGGATGAGTTCAACGAGTTGTATGAGTTGGACAAGTTGAACGAAATGTGTTTGGGTGAACATGCTGAGGAAAACGAGAAGTTGGGAAGAGTCGTTTGGGCAACCATGTGGGTGCACCGACGAGCTCGCTGAACAGGTTGTGCTGGTGATTGTAAAAATATTCTAAGTGTAAATCTGGGGTTTCCTTAGGATTGAACTTGTATATTGTAAACTGTTATTATTATTATTATTATGGGCAGACTCATTGCAAGAACTTGCCCCTCCCACTTATACTATTGTGTGTTTCATGTTAATGTTGATTCATGGTGTAATGAAGTTAATATGATGAATGGTATAACAAAAGACATGCTTAGCTATTAAAAATAAACTAAGTATAGAAAGTAGGTGTAGTCGACAATCACAAGTATTGGTGAAAAAAAGTGGTTGGTGGTGCTGCACCTCCTATAGTGCAGTTGGAAGAGTACCGCCAGTGTAGAGGCGTGACACGGTGCCCCAATGACCTGCAGGAGTGGCGGGGTGATTCCAGGAATCACCTTGCCACCTGCAGCCTCCGCCCCACCCCAACGACCCAACAGCGCGCAGGGGTGGCGGGGTGATTCCGGGAAATTGCCCTACCACCCTCGCAGGTCATTGGGCCGTCGAGGTCAGGTGGAGGGCGAGATGATTCCCGGGATCACCTTGCCACACCCGCAGGCCGTTGGGCAGATAGGGTTAGGCAGAGGCTGTCCGCAGCCCTCCGCCCCACCCCGACAACCCATTTTCCCACGGGAGTGGCGGGGTGATTCCTGAAATCGCCCCGCGACCCCTCGGGCCATTGGGTCACCGAGGTTGGGTGGAGCCTATCCATAGCCCTCCACCCCACCCCAGTGGCCCAGTGGCCCATGGCGGTGGTGGAATGATTCTCAGAATCACCCCACCATCCCAGTGGGCCATTAGGCCGTCGGGGTGGGGCAGAGGGCGGGGTGATTCTTGGAATCACCCCAACAACCCCATTGGCCTTTGGGTTGTCGGGGTGGGGTGGAGGGTGGGCAATTCCTGGAATCACGTTGCCACCCACGTGGGTCATTGGGCAATTGTGGTGGGGCGGAGGGCGGTGTGATTCCCGACATCACCCCACCACCCTAGAGGGCCGTTGGGGTAGGGCAGAGGACAGGATTATTCCTTGAATCACCTTGCCACCCCCGCAAGCCATTGGGCCACCGAGGTGGGGCGGAGGGCAGGGTGATTCCAAGAATCACCCCACCACCCCCGCGAGACATTGGGTTGCCAGGGTGGGGCGGATGGTGGGGTGATTCCTCGAATCACTCTACCACCCCTAGGGCCATTGGGCCGTTGAGATGGGGTGGAGGGTAGGGTGATTATCGGAATCACCCCGCCACCCCTGCGGGCCATTGGGGACTATGGTGGGCAGCCTCCACCCCACCCCGACTGTCATACCCCTACACTGGCGATACTCTTCCAACCGCACTATAGCGAGGTGTGGCACCACCGACCACTTTCTTTTCACCAATACTTATGACCGTTGACTATGCCTAACATTTGTACTTAGTTTATTTCTTCTTTACCAAGCACATGTTTTCCTTTATACACAGTGAAAACCATAAACAACATTACACATATAAATGCACAACATTATAAAGGGAGGGGCAACTCCCCGATGTGAGTCTGCCCATATATTAATATATATAATTCACAATCTTTCATGTACAAGTTAAATCTTGGAGGAAACCCCAAATTTACACTTAGCCAATTTTACAACTTCGGCAAACTCGGTTGCCTAGCTCGTCGGCATGCCTGAATGGTTGCTACATGTTCTGCCCAACTCTCCGTTTACCCCTAAACGTGTTCGGGCGCCCTCTCTGTGTCACCGTGCACACCTACCCGGCACATCCACACGTCGGTCGCCTTTGTTCACAACCCGTCGCACTTCGTTTCGTTCACCAACCAACTCGTTCACCATTCGTTCAGTAAACGCCCTCACCATGTTACCCTGCCCGACATTATCGTTCAAACAACTGTGGCTTCGTTCAGCGAGCACACATGCACCCATGTCGCCTCTCACCCAAACTCCCATTCACGAACTTAACCTCCCTTCGTTCGGTGGGCCACACGTAGTACCCCCTGCATAATCTCCCGTTCATGCCCTCTGGTTCACTTGATGGATACACTTCTGTGTCGCCACACATGCACACACCTTCGTTTAGCCTAACTGCCATTTGGTAGGTGTGCACTCGTGTTGCCCCACACAACCATTCACCCAGTCATTATGTCGGTTCGCCCGTTGGCTCTTCCACCCATCGGTCCGCCTGTAGGTTCACCCACCCGTCAGCTTGCCCAGGACCACCCATGAGTTATAAACACTCCAACCACCAAAACTCATTGCATTCCCTTTAGTTATCTTCGCATGTCTCCCCACCATGCTGCAGCTCGTCCTCGCCCGTGTGCCGAAACGCCCTAAAACGCGCGGGCCTTACATTCTCCCCCACTTGAAATCATTGTCACCCTCGACAATTTCTCATCTCAGCAACCATCTGTCACCAAGATATCCATACCAAGGCATATAATCCACCTGTATGTCATACATCGGAAAGTCTCATCAATCCATGATCATTAACCACATCCATCACAATCTCCACATGTTGCTCCCATTGTGGAAGGTTGGCCCCTCCATCTCAAGCAACATGCCCACTGCAACATATCATGTCGATCTCATCATGTATCATCCTCATGTGAACCACTGCCATGATACTCCAACATAATGCTAACACATCTTTGCACACTGCTATAGCCCCCATGACCTGAACTAGTTGAGTAGCTAATCCAACCATCACGCTCAAACCATGAGAATGCACATCCTCATGCCATCATCAGTCGTTTCTCAGACTCCTGCCACAACATCAACTCGATCAAGAATCCATCTCCATATAAGCCATGTCCAGGTCCATGAAGTAGTCTTCATCTCATCTACAACATGCTGCCCATGATGTTTGGTACCAATATGCTGCATGAAATCAGCTACATCCCAACATCATCATCCATCTCCAAAATATCCATCTCCTCAAAGTGAAGAGATCCTCTCATCAAACCCGACTCTCGATGTGCCACATCCAGGTCCATGAAGCAACCTCCATCATATCTGTAATGAGACATCCCTCAAGTCTACCACAGAAACAAGTATACACCTGTCTCATCCATCCATGTGTTGCCCATGATCATAGATCAATCAGCTCCCATGTGTCAAAAGTGGTTAAGTCTCAGCTCAACCCATGCCCAAGTGTTGCCACCAAAGCATCATCATCATTGTAACTCCAACACTCCAAAGTGTCTCATATCGATCCTCCACATCAAGTCACTATTTCAAGCACACCCATACATGTACTCAAAAGTATGCACCCCATCCTGTATCAAAGTCTCTGACCTCAGCTCCTCAATGCATCAGATCCTCCAAGTCCACCATATATGAAGTCCCCAAAAGTCACAACCTCATGTCATCATGAGCTCCATGAGTCATCCCCAACCAACATCCAGCAAGCATAAAAGTCTCGGCCCAAAGGTCTCTGCAAGATGCCTCAGCTCTCCATGTAGTAGGAATGCTCCATAATCTGCTAACAAATCCAACCGGTCCATGGCCTTGTTGTACAAGAGTGCACAACCTCTCCATCGGCTCATAAGTAAAACATCTCCATGTCACATCAACAAATCCACCTGCACAACATCCCTGCCTTGGCACTCCTCATTGGATGCCCATAAGTGACACCTCTACAAGTGCTCCTGCATAAGAAAGCCATGCTCCATGTCTCCAACCTAATGTCCATGACACAAGTTGCCCATGTTGTCCAGCTAAGTAGACCCATCACAACAATCAGTCATTCTCATCCAAGCCTGAAATCTAGTCTACTGAACTCGGTCACCCAACCATATCATCATCATATGAGTCTCTTCCACCTTGGCTACCCCACTAAAGGTTCCACCAAGACCTTCTCTTGGTCTCGGCCATGAGAAGTCCACCCAAGTATCATCATACTCAAGTGTGTGCCCTCCTCTAATCTGTCCATGAGTCATGCCAGGCACTTAGCCAATTCTCCATGTGGCTAAAGCATGACCCAATCCTCCACAATGATCATCATGTTCCCCCCTTGTCACAGGCCTTTGTACCTTCTATCATAAGGTCACAAACAACCCCAACAAGTCCTGCAACAATCCTTGCTCCTCCATACAAGGTCTCATCGTAGACATCCATCATCGACAAACTGACTTTGCTATTCCCTGCATACAATTCATCTACCAAATGCTCAACTGAAATGCAAGTATAAGTACTTACTTCATCTTGAGGCTCCTCCATGTGAGTGTCCTCATCCACCGATGTCTGCAAACTGCATGAACCTGGTCCAACTTGAATAGTTTCAAGGTCATCCTCCACCATTGTTATATCTACAACATCCTCATCCTCGTACTGGTCCTTGATTTCTTTAATTTCTTCTTTTATCTTCACATGCCTTCCCACATCTACATGCTTTCGACCTTCATCAAAGTCCATTCAGAACTCTGTTTCCTCATTTGTTCCAATACCTTGTACCGGAAAGCTTTACCTACATCATGGCTAGATTCACCTGCCATAGGTCCTTCCACCATCTCTGCCATCCACTTTCCTGTAACCCTGAATCACCCTGATATACCACCTATCACGCCCCTACACTGGCAGTACTCTTCCAACCACACTATAGTGAGGTGCGGCACCACCAACCACTTTCTTTTCACCAATACTTATGATCGTGGACTATGCCTAACATTCATACTTAGTTTATGTCTTCTTTACCAAGTATATGTTTTCCTTTATACACAGTGAAAACCATAAACATTCACCATAAACAACATTACACATATAAATGCACAACAGTGTAAAGGGAGAGGCAACTCCGCGATGTGAGTCTGCCCGTATATCAATATATATAATTCACAATCTTTCATGTACAAGTTAAATCTTAGAGGAAACCCCAAATTTACACTTAGCCAATTTTACAACTTCGGCAAACATGGTTGCCCAACTCATCGGCATGCTTGAACGGTCACCACACATTTTTCCCAACTCTCTGTTTAACCCTGAACGCATTTGTTCAGCTCGTTGTGTCATTTGCGCAACTTGGGCACCCTCTTCGTGTCACCGTCCATGCCTACCCAGCATGTCCGCACGTCGATCACCTTTGTTCACAACATGTTGCACTTTGTTTTGTTCACCAGCCGACTCATTCACCATTCATTCAGCAAATGTCCTCACCGTGTTACCCTGCCTGACATTATCGTTTAGTCAGCCATGCCTTCGTTCGGCGGGCACACATGCACATGTGTTGCCTCTCACCCAACCTCCCATTCACGGACTTGTCCTCCCTTCGTTCAGTGGATCGCATGTAGTACCGCCTGCACGAACTCTCTTTCACGCCCTCCGGTTCACTCGGCGGATACACCTCTGTGTCACCACACACACAAATACCTTCGTTCAGCCTGACAATCGTTGGGCAGGTGCGCCCTCGTGTCACCCCGCACAACTGTTCTCTCGGTCGCTGCCTTACCTGATCTGCACAATACACCACCAAGTCACGGTTTGACCTGCCCGTCGTGCAAGCACATCCTCACACTGAACTACACCTCAACCACAGATTAACTTCGCACTTCTCCACCGATACTTGCTCGTCCAAGTTCAAATGATCATCTCCAACTTGCCTCCACGTTATGTATACATATCACATGTTGTGTGGGGGCGCCCAAGCATACCCACCAACTCACCCATAGCACGTTTGTTTGCTCTCCTTAACTCGTTAGCTCACTCGTTCATCCAAGCTTTCCTACCCATCATTAAGTCGGCTCACCTGTTGGCTCATCCGCCCGTCGGTTCACCCACCCATCGACTCGGTCGAAACTGCCCACAAGTTATAAACACTCCAACCACCAAACCTCATCGCATTCCCTTCGGTTATCTTCGCATGTCTCCCCACATTCTGTAACTTGTCCACTCGCCCGCGCGCCTGAATGCCCTGTAGCTCGTGGGCCTTACACTAGTTGTCATGCCCCTACACTGGCAGTACTCTTCCAACTGCACTATAGGAGGTAGGGCACCACCAACCACTTTCTTTTTAAAAATACTTGCAATCGTGGACTACGCCTACTTTCCATACTTAGATTATTTTTCAACTTTCCTAAGTATACATTCATTAACACAACAGAAAAATTCATACATCATTCATCATTATTATCTTTACACATATATGCACAGTGGATAATAAATCAGGAGGGGAAACTCCCTAAAATATGAGCCTACCTGATAATATCAATACTTCACAAAATATTTAGTTTTACAGTTTTTGTAGGAAACCCCAAGTTTCCTTAGTACAATATCTATCAACTCATGCAAGTCAGCCTACACCATTCGCACTAACCAAACCACCGTTCAGAGTGCCCAAGGATACTTCCACCCATCACACCTCATTCACCATCGCACTATTTAGCACGTCATTCACTTGTAGCTCTTTCAACGGAACACCCTCAACTCGTTCAAGTGGACACCCTCGCACGCCCTCGCCCATTAAGAGGTTCAGACCAACCTCACCTATTCAGTCATTCAGGCCAACCTTGCCCATTCAGTCGTTTGGCCTAGCACCTTCACACGCCCTCAACCATTCACTTGTTCGGCCCAGTGCCCTCGCATGCCCTCACCCGTTCACTCATTTGGCCTGGTGCCCTCACATGCCCTCGCCCAAACGCCTTCGAACGACTTTGCCCAAACATCCTTGAACAACTTCGCCTAAACCTCCTCGAACGACTTCACCCGTTCGGTCATTCAGCCTGGCACCTTCGCACACCCTCGCCTGAAAGCCTTCGCCCATCGTGCACCCATGCCAACTCTTGCTGACCCATCGGTTAAACGTGCCCATCCAGCATGCCCGACACGTGGGCTTGACATAGTCCTCTCCAAGTTATCTCGCCCTCCAACTCACATGAACACTTGGAAACTTCACGTGATTGCTTTTTGCCACCATTCCAATGCTTTACTTATATGGTGGTTGGCCCATCGTTTGGGGCATTGACTCACCAAGCTGACCCACCATTTCATACAACTCGCCCCAACTTTGCGTTGGTCAATGGTGTGGGCACATATGCGCGGGACCGCCCCCACATATAAAATTTCCACTGCCCAACACTTAACTCATTTTCACAAGATGACTTCACAATGCATGTTTCCTTCATTCAGTCATCTCGTCGCACCGTTCACACGCACCCTCAACTCACCATTCAACTACCTAGCTTGTCGCTTGCCTGTCATTTGCTCGTGCCAACTCTTACCGACCCGTCAAATAAACGCACCCTCCTGGCATGCCCTTACATTGGCAGTACTCTTCCAACTGCACTATAGCAGGTGCGGCACCACCGACCACTTTATTTTTAACAATACTTGCGATTGTGGACTACGCCTACTTTCTATACTTGGATTATTTTTCAAATTTCCTAAGTATACATTCATTAACACGTCGGAAACATTCATACATCATTCATCATTATTATCTTTTACACATATATGCACAGCAGATAATAAACTGGGAGGGCCAACTCCCTGAAATATGAGTCTGCCTGATCATATCAATACTTCACAAAATATTCAGTTTTACAGTCTTTGTAGGAAACCCCAAGTTTCCTTAGTACAATATCTGTCAACTCGTGCAAGTCGGCCTACACCATTCACACTACCCAAACCACCATTCGATGTGCCCAAGGATACTTCCACCCATCGCACCTCATTCACCATCACACTATTCAACACGTCGTTCACCTGCAGCTCATTCAGCCGAATGCCCTCAACTCGTTCAGGCGGACATCCTCACACACCCTCTCCTATTCAGATGTTTAGACCAACCTCGCCCATTCAATCGTTCAACAAACCTCGCCCATTCAGTCAGTCAGCCGGGTGCCCTCACATGCCCTTGCCTGTTCACTTGTTCGGCCCAACGCCCTCACCCGTTCAATCATTCAACCCGACGCCCTCACCCGAACGCCTTCAAACAACTTCGCCCAAACATCCTCGAACAACTTTTCCCATTAGGTCGTTCAGCCTGGTGCCTTTACACACCCTCTCCCAAAAGCCTTCTCCTGTCATGCGACTATTGTTACACAGTAATTTGTCACTGCCTTCACCCCATTCCTTCTACTGTGTCATGTGTCCAAATAAAACATGCTCATACTGAACAAATGCTCTCTTATGTTGCCAAGTGACCCACTTTTCCTAAG
The DNA here is from genome assembly GCA_000404065.3 of Pinus taeda. NCBI lineage: Eukaryota > Viridiplantae > Streptophyta > Pinopsida > Pinales > Pinaceae > Pinus > Pinus taeda. The sequence continues at coordinate 107,796 of APFE030415506.1, forward strand.
TTTTCTGCCTTGTCGCGAGAATGGACTTAATATATACGATGGATAGCAATCATAAATAGTCCAGTGGCGCTTCCAGCGCGGAAGTACATCTGTTTCCCGTGACGGTCCGATTTCATGCTCTGGCATGAGGTTACCTGCCATCTTTAGCGACGATCTAACTGGCTACATTGCCTACTAGAGATGTCAACGCTAAAGCTTAGTTATAAACTCGCAATGATCCAGATTGGGCGAATTTGTTCCAACAACCGGCCTTCTAGATGTCTCCAGACCTGGTTGTTCGCATAGTTTGTGTCGCCCTTCCTCCTCTGGTATGGTAGTTCCATCAATTGTGCTACCTTCCTTGGGGATAAGCTCTCTCTTCCACCTTTCATGGAGACTCCTTCTCCTATTTAAACACTCACTTTTGATATGATCAGCTAGTTGGTAATTTCTTGGTTTGAACAGTTCTGTTAGTGCTTTGAGTTTGATAGATAGCTGATGTGAGTGTGACAAGTGTGGTATTGTTGATAGCTTGTGGAAGGTTGTGAAGTGCCCTTAACTTTGTGTTAAAGCTTATGAGTGAGAGAGAGATTTTATATGTTGGGAGATCCATCTTCAAAGAGCGAATGCTTGAGAAATACACTGGTTGGACCCTTTGAGAAGGCTTGCGACGTCAAGACTTTGGTTGTAAGCTTGCTCTTATTTCATTATTAATACAATCAATGATGTTTTCCTATGTCTTGTATGTAATTTAATTGATAGCTCATGAATTCTTGACTTTGTGAGTAAATAGATCATTGTTGTTTTCCAGTTATGTGCTTTGTTGTATTTCCTTTGCATTGTTTCAGGTTGATCACTCATTGAGGAGAAGGAAGCGAAAGATGGAGCAGTGCAATGGAACTTCATCGATCACCGGTTGAGGTAGGCCTCCAACTATGACTGTTTAAGGAAATCTATTGTTGATCTGTCTTTGCTGTGACTAGACCCACTCTAGGGCTAGAGGGGTTGCCTCTGTCCGTAGAGGGAACACTTTCCTACATCACAAGTCGGCGACTCCACTGGGGACTCTGTCCTATGTTCTTCTTTTGTTTGCTCTTGTTTTGATTTTGATGTGTGGTCTCTCTTAAGTTTTGGGGATTAACTATTAGTCTTTTGGGTCACCTAGATTGATCTGGGGAATCCCTCTATTGTCTGTCGAATTGACTAGTTTTTGTTTGGGAGTTTTTTGTTCATTTGTCATTGTTTTTAACATCGTCGTGGAAAATAGTTTAACAATCACGCCGACGTTGAGCTCACTCTTTTGTAAATTCCTGTGCGTCACTGAATACTGTCTCACAGTCGCGACGACTCCTGAAATCGGTACGTCGTGGGAAAGACATGTACTTTCGCGACGACGTCGCTTTGTTGCTACAGCTAGTTGTTGATCAGTGCTAGTTGCTTGTGCTGTCCTCGCGATGATTCCTGTAGAATTGATATTTTCAATTCTGCCTCCTGAGTTCACCAGTCCTATTGATCCCTTGTTGTTTTTCTCTTGCTCAGTAGCTTTTTTTTCACTATTTATGATTAAGGCACTCTTTCTTTAGCTCTGTTGAATGAATCTTGCATTTTTTCCTATGTGACCTAGTTCCTTCTTTCAAGTTCTTGAATCAATTGGCTTCGTTGCTGGTTTGCCCAAGGTTCGCTTGCAACTTTCTTGTTGGTTTGATTGAGCCTTCCCCATTGCTTGTTTCTGGTTGATTTTTAGTGACGGTTATTGGACCAATCTTTGGTATTGATTCGATTTCTTTTCACTACCAAACATAAATCACGATTGTTTGGATCAACCAGTTTTTTCATGCTTGCTTGTTTGTTTCTTTTAAATTTAAAACATCAAAATCAAAAGACTGCATTCATTTAGTATACGAAAGTAAAAGTGAATTTGCATTTCAAGGTTGCATCTTGGGAAGCAAATGATAAAATCTCTCATTAGTAATATCCATGCACTACAGGGATTGATGTTTGTATGCATTGAGTGACTGCATTCATTTATCTTGGTTTTCTTGGTTTGGGAATGATCTCTCTACCCTCCTGTAGGTAGGTGTTCCTTGAAGTAAAAGGATATTTCGTTCATTCTAGCTGCATCCTAGGTTTTGTTGTATACATATGGTAAGGCCTGAAAACTGAAACATAATTCAAGATCAACTTTAAAATGAATTGAATAAACCTAACAATGCATTGGAACATAACACTCATTACTTAGAGGTCTAGGCTAAAGATGTGCTTCGGCATCGTTAAACCTAGTCACTATTGTTTTCACTCAAGGTTGGGTGATTCCTCCTTCTGTGACTCAATAGCGGTCTAGTATGGAATTGTGCTCCCATGTACCATCGAGAAAATGTTGGGAGACCCCACTAGGTTATCATCCTATATCCCTAGGAAGTCATGTCTGCCGCCTTGCAAACCGTAACGCACCGAACACAACATTCGGGAAGATTGACTGCCGTACGGAAAGTCCTTGGTTTTCATATGATCGCCAAGGTGTATATGCAGTTTTACGGCTTGTTTGGTAAACCTTTTGCCTAGTTTCTCCAAAGTAGTCACTTTCATTCCTTTTCGAACTCCTTAAAAGAAAAGGTCCATCTGAGCACTTGTCCTTTCAGGCTCATTAAACCTCGAAAGTGATAGAGTCACCTTTTCGTCCTTTTCTCGACTCTTGAAACATGAAAAGTTCAAGTTTTGTTCCCGTGTCATAAAATTTACTGCCCACGAAATATTCCTGGTAACAGTTAGAGTTCTTCATTACAGTTCGATTGTTTTTCAGGCTCGTTCCCGATGGCAACATTCCCCGAGTGTACCGGCCAAGATCTTCCCCCAGATGGGAACCCTGGTCTGTTTCCTTCTTTTGGAAATGTCGGTGCTCCATATATGGCAAAATTGTCTTTGCTTGGGTTAACCGTTGGTTTGCCCGTTTGGTTGTTTTTGACCTCGGTGGTGTCAAGCGTCATGACTCCTATTCCACCTTCTCCTTCGTTTGAATCATGACACGTTGATTCCAAGGTTGAGCCTATGCCTTCTTCCCCTATTTCTTCACCTTCATCTCCTCCTTCGCCTAGTGAAAGCTTCACATCTAGTAACCAGGAGACTAAGAAGAAGAAGATGAAGAAGAAGAAGAAATCTGATAAATGCGAGGCCACCTGTGCAGCTACTGCTCTGAGTACATCTCAGGTCGGACCACCTTCTGCTCCTTCGCGGAAGGTTAAGTTTCCTTGTAAATTGTGCAAGGGTGACCATCTTCTTCGTGATTGTCCTGGCATTCCTAGGATCTTAGAAATATGGTCCCACAATCCGGCTCATCCCTCATTGTCCTATGAAGCTCATGGCGATGCTACCCTATCAACTGGCAACGGTAAGAAGAAAGGGAAGATTCGATTCCCCTGTAGGCTATGTGAAGGCAACCATCCCCTTCACCTTTGTCCGCTCATGGATAAAGTTTCTGCCATTTTGGAAAGTCTTACAGCTTCTTCACCCCAACTTCCCATTGGTTATCAGAGGCTCTCTTCAGACCCTCTCCCCGTCAACCAAGAGATTGACTTAGATTCTTCTCTTGTCGTCCTCCTCTTTCCAAACTTGGCTATGCTAAGCCTGTTCTAGACCAACCATTGGTCAGAGAGAGTGTCAATTTGGGTTCACCACCTATTGATAACTCTGTTTCAAAAGAGCGTCATGCTCATGTTCTTCTCGTCTCATCAGATTCTCCTGAGTCTAAAAACGACCCTCCTATCCCTACTAGTCAAGAGGGTCCTTCTTCGGTTTCTGTAGAGCAGGGGGCAATCATACAATTCCCCCACCAAGTAGTTCGGTCGTTTCCTTCGACTGGAGTCAATTGACTGCATTCCGCCTTCCATCCTATGTGCCTTTCTAGATTACAGTACATGCCTATTATAAGGCAGTACCTGGCACTATCTTGGATGAGGGTGCATCAGTTAGTCTCATGCCTTTCACTACTTGGCAAGCTTTGGGCTCCCCACAGCTTGTGCCGGTCATGCAGAATATGTTGGCATTTGACAGAGGAACCAATCAACCTTTAAGGATCCTCCCGAAGCTTCCTGTTACTTTGGGGGGCAGAATCGTCTATATAGACGTCATGGTTGTCCAAGGTGCTTTAGATTTCAGTCTTCTCCTTGGCCGTGACTATGTTTATGCCATGGGGGCCCTCGTCTTTTCACTTTTCCATGTGGTTTGTTTTCCACACGATAGAAGAGTGGTGACCATAGATCAATTATCATTATTTAGTCCCCTGGTGCCTCCTGCATAGCTGTCATCCCCTCTCGGTTCTTGCTCACAAGCAGTACCTTCTTTGCCACAGGTCAATTATGTGGCTACCCATTCTGTCTTAGCCTCTGCTGATGATCATGCAAATGGTCTCGTACATCATGTACTAGGGGCATTGGAACCTGATCTGTCATTAGTGCCTCATGACATGTATTCCTCCCAAAGTGCATCCCTTCCATCCCGCGAAGACATCTTGGGAGCCATGTTCTCAAAAGGCTAATGAATCATGGAGTGAGGAGGATAGTTTGTTCCTGTCTCAACCTTGTTAAAAAATGAAACTGGGTGTCCCGAGGATAGTTCTGATCTTCTGTCAACCTCGTTAAAAAATGAAACAAGGTGTACGAAGATAGTTTGTTCCTGCGTCAACCTCGTTAAAAAATGAACCGAGGAGTAACGAGGATAGTTTGTTCCTGTCTCAACCTCGTTAAGAAATGAAAACAGGGGTGATGAGCATAGTTCCTGACCTTGTGTCAAGCTAGTTAATAAATGAAACAAGGAGTCTTGAGGATTAAAAAATGAAACAAATCCCTTTCCAAGTCGAGTCTTTGATTAAGATCTCGTAAAATCCAAGTCGAGTCTTTCCAACATCTCGAAAGTGAAGCTTCATTCCATCCACCTCGTTGAATGCAATGAAGCTTGGGGGGCATGTACCTCGATTTGTGTCATTATGCTGGGGGCATGCAAACTTATAACAAGCATAGTTTTTCATTTCAAGCTTGTGTACACATGAAACCAAATCCAAGCAGAGTTCTCCATGGTTCAAGCTTGTGTAAAAATGAACCCATACCTGATTTATATCTCGTGATTGCCGTTTTTATCCGCTAAATTTTGCTAGATGAACCTTGGTTTTTTCGTTCCATTTCCACCATCTCTTTGGCCAATCATATGCTTTCACTTGGTTGTTTTTCCTTTCCTGAGGAACCGCAGCGATGCGTGGTTTTTTTAGCCAACCTCTTGACCATTACATGTTTTGAGAAGTTCCACCATTGTTGAAACCAGTTGCTACACTTTATACCACTCGTTCCTCCAAGACGAGTCTCCTTTAAGCTCTTTTCTGACTCGTAAAATATGAAAAGGTTGCCGAGTATTTTTCCCTTTTTGACTCGTTAAATGAAATAAGAGGCAGTCTGCTTTAAGCCATTTTCCGACCGTATAAACGTGAAAAGATTTTCGAGCTTTTATCATTTCAGGTTCGTTATTGGTTACAAAATGACGTGGTTTCGATCACTTTTCTAATTTTTCGGGTCGAGGTCACTAATCACGAAAATTACTCCTTGATTGTAATGGTCGAGCGGTTCTTTCAAGTATTATTTTATACTTTTTCAGGCTTGAGAGACACAAATCTACAAAAAAGGACACCCCTGGAGTTTTCTTTTTTGTGTCTTTTTCAAACTCTCTAAACATGAAAAAGACTTTGAGTTTTACCTATGTTGGACTCGTTAAACCCTGACGACATCGGACTCGTCACCATGACGAGACTCGAGCTTCTCCTCCCTAGGGCTTGTTAAACTATTACTAGGTTGGATTCGGCCGAAGGTCAAACTTACAAGCACATGCTATCCCCTTCAAGCTTGTTTTCAAAAACAATTGGGGTACTCGCCAGCAATGGTGGGGGAAAATTTGGAACTCATCATTGATTACCTATGGCAGCTAGTGACTCTTGAACATCGACACTTTTTCTTCTTATTGTGTTGGGATATTCATACATCGTCATTTGGCCTTCCACGGGTTTGGGTTGCCATTTAGCCTCATTCCATCTGATCCATGCTATCTCCATCAAGCCTCTGATCCCTTGGTACCTGAATGTTGCCACCCTCCGGAGTCATGTCACCGATATGTTCAAGAGTATTCTCCTTCTGCAGTTTACATCCTTACCTCCTCCTCTGATACTATGTTTCGCCATCTACCACTTGTTCCCTATCTCATGTTGTTGATGGGGGAAACATTATGGCCCTCCTGTGATGGATCGTCTCTTGTTGACGTTAGCTCATTATCCAAGAGACTGATCTAGAGATCCCCATTGGTACCTTGGAGCTTGCATGCCTCAATGGCAAGTTCTTCACGCCTGATGGTCAACTTTCATCATTGGTCGTCGTTTCGGTGATTCCACAAGTGTTCAACTCCAGCTCATTCTTCACACTTCGTGGATTGTACTAGACAGTACCTTGAGAACCATTGGCATTATTGGTGGTTTCTCTCACGCTTGTTAACGGTTTTCATCATTGACCAGTAATCAAGCGATTTTCTATCATGTTCAACCTCAGCGCATATATTCGCATGCTAGAATTTGTACTATGGTCAGTTGAGTTTCAAGACCCCAAACTCAGATTACACATGTTCGAGCTGTGTGGATTGGTTCATGATTACATGACTCATTGATGGATGGCTGCGACCATACTTGAGTCTTCATGGATGGTTGCAACCATACCTTTGTCATTTTATATGGTCTTACTAGCTGGATGGCTGCATCCATACCATAGACCTAGTTCGTATGTCCTTTAGATGGCTGCGCCCATGCCTAGACTACACGTATTTCACTATCAAAGATATCATTTGTACTTGTGCCTACAGGTTCTTCTAGATGGTGTTCCAGCTCAGTCAGTTTCGTAAAGCATTTCACCCCTCCCACTCTCTCAGGCTTCATACTTTAGGGGGCATCTGTTACACAGTAATTTGTCACTGCCTTCACCCCAGTCCTTCTACTGTGTCACGTGTCCAAATAAAACATGCTCATACTGAACAAATGCTCTCTTATGTTGCCAAGTGACCCACTTTTCCTAAGTTTTCTGCCTCATCGCGAGAATGGATTTAATATACGTGATGGATAGTGGTCGTAAATAGTCCAGCCACACTTCCAGCGCGAAAGTACATCTATTTCCCGTGACGGTCTGATTTCGTGCTCCGATGTGAGGTTACCTGTTATCTTTGGCGACGGTCTAACTGGCTACAATGCCTACTAGCGATGTCAGCGCTAAAGCTTAGTTATAAACTCACGATGATCCAAATTGGGCGAATTCATTCCAACAGTCGGCCTTCTGGATGTCTCCAGACCTGGTTGTTCGCATAGTTTGTGTTTCCCTTCCTCCTCTGGTATGGCAATTCCATCATTTGTGCTACCTTCCTTAGGGATAAGCTCTCTCTTCCACCTTTCATGGAGACTCCTTCTCCTATTTAAACACTCACTTTTGATATGATCAGCTAGTTGGTAATTTATTGGTTTGAATAGTGTTTTTAGTGCTTTGGGTTTGATAGATAGCTGGTGTGAGTGTGACAAGTGTGGGATTGTTGATAGCTTGTGGAAGGTTGTGAAGTGCCCTTAACTTTGTGTTAAAGCTTATGAGTGAGAGAGAGATTTTGTATGTTGGGAGATCCATCTTCAAAGAGTGAATGCTTGAGAAGTACACTGGTCAAACCCTTTGAGAAGGCTTGTGACGTCAAGACTTTGGTTGTAAGCTTGCTCTTATTTCATTATTAATACAATCAATGATGTTTTCCTATGTCTTGTATGTAATTTACTTGATAGCTCATGACTTCTTGACTTTGTGAGTAAATAGATCATTGTTGTTTTTTGGTTATGTGCTTTGTTGTATTTCCTTTGCATTGTTTCAGGTTGATCACTCATTGAGGAGAAGGAAGAGAAAGCTGGAGCAGCGCAATGGAACTTCATCGATCACCGGTTGAGGTAGGCCTCCAACTATGATTGTTTAAGGAAATCTATTGTTGATCTGCCTTTGCTATGACTAGACCCACTCTAGGGCTAGAGGGGTTGCCTCTGTCCGCAGAGGGAACACTTTCCTGCATCACAAATATGACAACTCCTGCCGACCCGTCAGTTAAACGCACCTGCCCAGCATGCCCAACTCGTGGGCTTAACATACTCCCCCACCCTAAATGGTTGTCTTCCTCGACAACACCATCATACGACATCACAAAGTGTCGCTAGCGCCAACATACAAGGATGCCCATGCTACCTGCCTCTACTCTGCCATCGCACAAACCATAAAGGCTCATGTCTCCATGAATCGGAAAGTCTTCTCAATCCATGATCATCAACCACATCCATCACAATCCCCACATGTTGCTCCCACTGTGGAAGGCTGGTCCCTCCAACTCAAGCTACATGCTTACTGCAACATATCGTGTCAACCTCATCATGTATTGCCATCATGTGAACTACTGCCATGATACTCTAACATAATGCTAACACATTTCTGTACACTTCCCAACCCCATGATTTGAACTAGTTGGGTAGCTAGTCCAACTGTCACGCTCAAACCATGAGAGTGCGCATCCTCATGCCACCATCAGTCGTTTCTTCTAGCCTCCTGTCACAACATCAACTCGATCAAGAATCCATCTCCACCTCCATGAAAATGTAAGCCATGCCCAGGTCCATGAACTAAACTCTATCTCGTCTGCAACATCTTGTCCATGATGTTTAGTGTCAATGTGCTACATGAACTTAGTCGCATCTATCCCAACATCATCATCCATATGTGTAAAATCCATCTCCTCAAAATGAACAGATCCTCTCATCAAACCGACTCTCGATGTGCCACATCCAGGTCCATGAAGCAACCTCCATCATATCTGCAATGTGCCATCCCTAAAGTCTACGAAGGAAACAAGTATACACTTGTCTCATCATCCATGTTCTACCCATGATCATAGACCAATCAACTCCCATGTATCAAAAGTGGTTGAGTCTCGACTCAACCCATGCCCAAGTGTTGCCACCAAGGCATCATCATCGCTGCAACTCCATCACTCCAAAGTGTCTCATATTCATCCTCCACATCAAGTCACTCTCTCAAGGACACCCATACATGTACTAAAAAGTATACACCCCATACTGCATCAAAGTCCCTAACCTCAGCTCCTCGATGCATCAAATCCTCCATGTCCACCATAATATGAAGTCCCCAAAATTCATAACCTCATGTCACCATGAGCTCTATGAGTCATCTCCAACCAACATCCTAGCAAGCATACATGTCTCGGCCCAAAGGTATCTGCAAGATGCCTCAGCTCTCCATGTAGTAGGAATGCTCCATAGTCTGCTCACAAATCCAACCAAGTCCATGGCCTTGTTGTACAAGATTCCACAACATCACCATTAGCTCATAAGTAAAATATCTCCATGTCACATCATCAAATCCACCTGCACAACATCCCTGCCTTGGCACTCCTCATTGGATGCCCATAAGTGACACCTCTACAAGTGCTCCTGCATAATGTCTCTGCATAAGACTACCATGATCCATGTCTCCAACTTGATGTCCATGACTCAAGTTGCCCATGTTGTCCAACTAAGTAGACCCATCACAACAATCGGTCATCCTCATCCAAGTCTGCAATCCTGTCTAGTGAACTCGGTCACCCAAACCATATCACCATCACATGAGTCTCTTCCACTATGGCTCCCCCACTGAAGGTTCCACCAAGACTCCCTCTTGGTCTCAGCCCTGAGAAATCCACCCAAGTATCATCAAACTCAAGTGTGTGCCCTTCTCCAATCTGTCCATGAGTCATGCCAGGCACTTAGCCAATTTCTCCATATGGCTAAAGCATGACCCATTCCTCTACAATGATCATCATGTTCCTCCCTTATCACAAGCATTTGTACCTTCTACCATATGGTCACAAACAACCCCAACAAGCTATGCAACAGTCAATGGTCCTTGCTTCTCCATACAAGGTCTTATCGTAGACATCCATGGTAAGATCCTCCATCACATCTGCAAACTAATTTTGCACTTCCTTGCATATGCTCCATCTACCAAAATCTCAAATGAAACACAAGTAGTACTTACTTCATCATGAGGTTCCTCCATGCGAGTATCCTCATCCACCAATGTCGGCAAACTACACGATCTTGGTCCAACTTGATCAATTTCAAGTTCATCCTCTGTCGTTTTCATGCCTGCAACATCCTTATACATCACGGCTTCCTCTTATTCGTCATTGCAATCTACAACTACAACCTACTCCATTGCCCAACCAAGTCGAAGAAGTTTGTCTTCAACATTCCTTTCCAAGACTTAAAGTTCATCTTGAATCTGTGGGTTCTCCTCTTTCATCAGCTTCAACCTATATAAGTTCAGCAAGAGCCTCCCTTCGCATTCTTCCAAACCTGCCATGTCTTGTCATTCAACTTGGCCCAAGCACAAAGCTTCACCCCTGCTAAACCTGTCATGAAGTAGTGCACTTCCCTTCTGCAAATCTGAATCACATGTCACAAATGTCAAGTATTCATATTTCTTCATCACGTATCAGTAGCTCTGATACCAACTGTCACGAAGTGCAGTGGAATCAGCTTTTCTGCAAATCCGATTCTCTTAATCAGGGTTCTGATACCAACTGTCACACCCCTACACTAGCAGTACTCTTCCAACCACACTATAGGAGGTGCGGCACCACATTCATACATGTTGGGCATGGAACCCCCCCACAGCATGTTTTGGGGCTCAAAGCCCAAGTTTTTATCAAAGGTTTTGTAAGACTCCACAAATTACAGGCATGAAGCGTGAAGTATAATGTGAGTCATAGGGTTGTCTGCCCCAAATATTGTAATGTAATGTAAAGTCATGTCAGCCTACCCATGGTTTGTGGACCATGGGAGTGTATAAATAGAGCGAGGCTCTAAGTGTAAAGATAGTGAAAAATAAAAATAAAAACAGGAATGGTTCAAGCATAGAAGAAGAGTCTAAGTGTATTGGGTCATAGTAGTAAGAAGAGGCTTTGCAACTGAGTGCGTAGAGGCCTAGTAGAGTCCGCAGCTGAGTGCGCGGACCTCTGTAGCTGAGTGCGCAGGGCAGTGTCAAGTCTGTAATCGGGATTGAAGAGTAATAAAGAGAAGTTTATTCTTATTTTTATGTATCTGTTGTACATTGCCTTCTTTATGTTTATACTGTTTTATTTACTACGCGCACTGATATGATCGTTGAATATGCTATAATAATCATTAGTCTTACATAAACAAGTCAAGTAATCAAATAATAACATAGTAAATAACAAAGGACTTGGGTATTATACAAGTTATGCCCCAAGTAGGGCTGCACGGAGCAGCATCACAGGTTACGAAGGATAGCAAGTGCGCCTAGCGACGGGTCAGGCCGCAAACCTCTAGAAGCTCATCAGACATCCCCAGGGTGCGGAAACCTAGTTCTAGCACCCTCTCATACTACCTTGGGTGAGACCTTAGTTCGCGCTCCACAGAGTGTTGCCGAAAGGGCCAGTAGTACCGAGATTTGCTTGGCTAAATCACCTCTGAACCTGGGTCAGGACACCCATTGGAAAATTTCCTCAATCATACATGGTATCCTCTACTCATGTAGGATCCCGACATTCCCTATGAAAAATGTGGCACATGTCTCCCCCATGACCAGCTCCCCAAGTGTAAGCTCAGTGATGAATTTTATGCCACCCCTATAGAATATCACCTCATCTCCCAACCTGTGGTTGTCAACTCATGCACTGACCTTGCTCCTCCACTATAGAATATCTATCATGCCCCTGAGGCACTAAATCTCATAGCGTCATCTCAGGAAAATCCCAAAAGTCCAGTTATCCACACAATGGGCCTGGATCGAACACAACAAGGATCCCCTCAACTGCATGTGGTGTCAACGAGTGGAAGATGTGTGGGTTCTGATGAGTATGATAAAGAGCCCATGTGGACACTCTCGACCTGTCCTATGAACGATTCGCTCTCCCAACCTGGGTATGTCCACCCCAATGACATGCCTAACATCCTCCTCAAGGAATCTTCCTTTCTGTCGGTAGTGCAACGTCACACACTACTACATATAACCATGTATCCTCGTGTCTCTTGGCATACAACTGCACCCAATCACACCTCTCTATGCACCACCGGACCCTCCTACATGCTGCTACATCATCCTGGATCAACTAGTATCCCTTCCTGTATCGATGTGTCTGTCACTCTATGAGGGAATGCATTAATATGTGAACCACTCCTCCTACACCATGATGCAACCTTACAAACCACTACACACCACTACACACCTTCGTGCTCCTCTGCATATTGTTGGGCATCGTTGCATACCCCTATGCACCCCTAGATATCAAGGTCTAAGGCTGAGTCCATAGGAATCCTCCTACATCTTGTCAAGGTCACCATCTCTACTACCACTCTGTTGGTAAGCCCTGCACAATGTGAGCTATATCTCCTCATCTACCCAAATAGACCTAAGGACCCTAACTCTTTGCGTGTTAACATGAATAACACTACTGAGCCTATCCTCAGTAGCTCTAGTGTCCAATATATGAGTGAGAGAGCATCGTCCCCATACAATACCCTGTCTAGTGGCCTATTGATGCCACCTCCTCCTAGAAACTCCTGCCAAAGTAGGATAATCATCCTACAATCCCATGTGTGCCTAACATGCCATGAAAACTCATGACATCTGCCTACTCCCCTGTCAATCCATCCTGTCACTAGTGTTGTTAGGAACTATGCAGGGGATATGGAACGATGTGTGTTCCCAACCACCAAGTCCTTCCTGCGACTACTACCATCACCTACTGACTCCATGATGTGAAAGAAAATCCAACTTGGATCCCAACAACAGTGTGGCTCTCTCGCCCCTCTGGTAATCCATAGCCTTTGTTGAACTGTGGCCATGGATGCATCTAACCTCCTAACCAGCTCCACCGGATACCAACTCAATATCTCTCACCATCCAATCCAAAGAGGGATCAAATGCACAAACAACCATACATGAATCCAATCGCCCATCCTACAAATGTTTCTCCATGTATAGCTCATGTCACCTCATCACACTGACCTGGTCGGTACATAAAATTTGTTAGGGTAATTTTGCACCTCCCTCTCTGTTGTGCAGAGGTAGCCTAGAAATGTTACAAGTCCCATCTATATAAGCCCAAAGAGAGCTACTATCTGTAAGTATTATGGCTTTGATGACGTTCTATGCATCTATATGTTCTCAATCAGTGGCAAGCCCAAAATACGACTACTCGTCCTCCTCCACCATGGGCTCTACATGGGTCACAACCTGCCCTTCCATGACTATCTCACGTCCCTCTATGTGTTCTCCATGATATTGTAGGTGGCTACTGTCAGGGAACTCATTCATGGCTCCAGGTACCTCTATGTCTCCTAGCACCTCACCTAGGGGCAACACCTCATCAACATATAGCTTTAGGGGTGTAGGCTCTACTATCTCCACCAAGGTGTCAACCTGTGCTATCAAAGAGGTCTCCAACAATGGTGACTCTTGTGCCACACTGGGTATATCAATGTGCCCCTCACCATCCTATGTGTCCTCAAGCTCAACCTCCTGCTCAAGCTCCTGACATTTAAAGGCCGTCTTCACCAACAGAAACGCCCCCAGTCTCACCCTCTAACTTCCTTCCTCTGCAGGATGATATCTTCCTTGACCCATGCTTCTCCTTTGGCTCATCCTAAAAATGAGGCATGGTAGGACAACGAAATTGGCCATAGGTATGGGTGTTGTACTATTGGGTTATGCATGCATGCACATGGCTTCTCTACTGGGTATGACTCAACATCCCCACCATTTGTTGCATCCTCTATAGGACATGTTGGTTTTGTCTCCTCAACTGGTGGTTCTACCTCATCAACTCCTCCATGATCCCCTGTGTACTCTTCTCTTTTTGTGTCAATGGAGTGCCCATAAATTCACCAGTCACTATGCATGCATGGCCAAAAACTCCATGATCTTGTTAGCTCCCCCACAGCTAGCCAAATTCATGCTCTGATAGCACTGTAATGTTCCTAAATAGGAAATACAAGTGATCATAACAATTGTCCTATGCAAAAAAATACAGAAATGAAATATTCATTAAGAACCCACAAAAAAATTGCAAATGAAGAACTTCTAATCCATTTTATTATAATTCTACAAGCCAAATACAATATATAGTGAAATGGTGCACCTGAGCTTATCTCAATGGAGCAAGGCCAAACCCAGGTAGGAAAATCGCTCAGTTGAAGGCTGCCCAACTGTTGCACCAATCTGCATTGCACTGCCCAAAAAACTATTGCACTACTAAACTTTGACTGGCTGGAAAGTGCACTAAAACCGCCCAAAAAAATTGTGCGCTTTTAACCCCGGACTCCTTAGCCAAAACCTAGAAGGGAATTTGGCTAGTTTTGACTTCTGATTTTTGAACCCCTTCGAGCCTCACCCTAGCTATGGCTGCCAAATTTGACCTGCTGCAAACTCCTCCAAAATGTTGAGTTCACCCTTGCTATCCCACTCCTAACTTCCTGGATGATTTCTTGGCCCCAAACAGCTGCTCCCAAGTACCACGAAAATTTGTTGGGTGGCCTCTGCATTGTCTCTCTGCTCATAAATGTGAATTTCTGGTAGCTGGCTCAACTAGCTGCAAACTCCAATGAAAATTCATACTCTATGTTGCCTCCTCAACTCCCAGATCTCCCGACAAGTAATGAGTACCTTGTTGATATTTAGTTCCCTCTTCGTGTTTTCTGGCTACCCAAAAATACACACTTCCCTCTCTATGTGCTGGTGACTGATGTGTGTCTCTGCCCCTGACTCCCTGAAATCTCTTGTAGAAAAGCCTCCCTAGGGTGGCCACAGATGTCCCCCTAATGTAGAGGTTTCAATCTACTGCAAGAGAGATTTGTGGCTAAACAATCGATAGACATTCTAAACATCAAAGCGTATAAGTGAGCATTTGTTTGCAAATGTAGAAGATAATCTACAAAATGAGTCCATCCTCCTTTTATAATTTCTCCTCATTCCTCTAGACTTTTTTTTTTAATATTATTTTATTGGTGGGGGACATTTTCTACCAAGTCACTTTTTCCACCATTTAATAAAATAATAATTTTTATTCTCCGATAAGGTAATACTAGCCACTTTTCTCCAATAATATTTGCCCCTTTTTAATTAATATTACAAAAATTGGGTAAAATTCCTTAGTGACTCCCATGCTCAAAAAATTGGGGATATTACAATAATTAACATCAATTGCAAGAAAGTATTATTTATGAGGTTAAATTATGTGTATAGGTGATGTCATAAAAACTATCTCAGCTCGCTAGTGAACACAAAGCTCTACAAATTGAACAAGCACAACTAGTGGAAGTGTGACAACAGGCTGAGGGAGGAAAAGAGACTTTAAGAAGGAAATTTTAGGAAGTGTGCACATAAATTTTGGGTATTTTGATGGAGATTGACAGTCATGTAAAGGAGAAGTTGTCAAAGATCAAGGAAACCATATAGGTGCTAAAGAAAAAAGTTGAGGAATTATAGCTTCAGGTAAAGCCTACTACACCACCAAAGGGAGTACAAATATGAGAAAATATATTATTAGCCTCCAATTCCTTTGAAAGTGAACATGATTTGGAGCACAAATACACCAAGTTATATGAATCCAATGTAGATGTTTAGAATAGGTTATAGGATAATCTTGAACTTAAAGAGATCGACACCCGAATTTAGATTGTGGAGTAACAAAGTGAGTCCATATCTAACATTCTAATAACTCGACTAGCATCATAACTTTGAGCTACCATGGTAGAAAGTGTGAACTAGGTAAGAAAATCAACATGTGGAGAAAAAAATAATAACATCTTTCCCAAAATGTTGTGCAATGATAAGAGTGTAGGTTTTAACCCCATACAGAAATTACCTGCATACGAATTCTAAAACACATAAAATAAACAATGCAAGAGAATAACACATAAAACACATATACACAGAGATTTTCCCCTAGATTCCAAAACCGGGACCACCAGTTTGATTTTTCATTATGTTCCTTTCAATGTTATAGTACATATTTATAAATGCCGGAGCATCCAATACCATGGACCGAAAACCATCGCATCCAATACCATGGACCAAAAATCATCACGTCCAAAAAACATGTGCGAAAATCATGTACAAAAGCATAGGTGGGTCCACCCAACCTAACATAGGGTCCAAAACCAAAATTTTCCGGGGCTCTGCCCCAGACCCCATAAAGTGAGGTTACGGGCGCCCCTCAAACCCCCTGTGACCTCCCCCCCTCTAACCCCCGATTAACTACATGGGCTAGTCATGGAAAGAATATAACACAACCCAATATTCTCCCACTTGTTGTTTTCTTTCCACAGGGGGGCACAAGAGAGCTTAGTCATTTTTCCAACCTTGTAATGCCCATTGTCTCCCTACACCAAGAGAACTTTTCAGAGCTCACAGATTTTGTCAATGCATCTACAGTATTCTTTAAAGTGTCCACCTTTACTAGCAACACCTTTTTGTCTTCTATCATATCCCTCACAAAGTGATACTGAACATCAATGTGCTTTGTCTTTGAATGATATGCGGGGTTCTTTGC
>APFE030415506.1:129888-155767 GCA_000404065.3 Pinus taeda
ATCATGCACAAAACCATAGGTGGGTCCACCCAACCTAACATAGGGTCCAAAACCAAAATTTTCCAGGGCACTACCCCGAACCCCATAAAGTGGGGTTACAGGTGCCCCTCAAACCCCCTGTGACCTCCCCCCCTCTAACCCCCGGTTAACTACGTGGGCTAGTCGTGGAAAGAATATAACACAACCCAACAAAGAGGAAGTAATGAAAATCATGAATGAGATTATTGTAGTCCAAACCATGAACAATTAAGTAGTTGTAGACAACCAACCTTTGTTCTCTTCCTATTTCTATCAACGTAGCCTAACAGATTATGAGTCAGACAGAGGAAGAGAAAACAATGGTTTTGACAACAAAATATGCATTTGAGCAGTTTTTGTCCAAGACCAAGCGAGTACTCCTATCACTTGACATAAAGTTAGATCATTGGGGCTCTAGGAGAACCCACAAATAGTGTTAGGGTCCCATTGGGGTCAAGGTGGAAAAAGGGAAAACTTTTTGAAATTTTGGCTAAGTATGGAGAAACTGCACAGTGAGGAGGAAAAAGGGAATATCATATGTAGCAGAGGTTTGTGGAAATGACACACGTCATAGAAGCAAACAAGCATACCACATAGATGTTTGACATATTGCACATATTTTCATCTAATTAAAGCAACAAAGGTTGTGACGTAATAAAAAATTGTTATTCTCAACATCACATTCTCTAGCAATATTGGTTATCTAGTTATGGTCAAGAATTTGGTTGTGATTCAACCCATTATGTTCAGGTGGTGGATTGAAATTCAACATGTGAGTGGATAGCTCATAAGGGTGAGCTAAATAGGTGAGCTAGTGAAAGATTCCTAGGAGTGTTATGTTGGAGATTAGATTATATAAAGAGATATTTCCACTTTTGTTCTATTCTTGTGGCTTCTTAATGTTCTTCTTGATGTTGTTATTCTCAAAGTTTTTGGATGATTTTTCCCACATCACTCCTTTCTACACACTTCTTGGTTCTTCCAATTATATTGGGATTTGGATGGGTTTGATGAAATGACCTATAATGCCCTATGATGATGGCTTTATTTATCCCATATGGGCATATAATACCCTATTGCAATCTGTATCAATGATTTTTTCCTACTAATATGAAGTGTTTAGATATTTTGTGTCAATTTGTCATAACTCTATTGTATATGCATCTTGCATAAAGAGTCAAATAAATGAATGAACTACATAATCATTTCAGAACTTTTGGTGAATGTCTTGTGTTGGTATTTTGTAGTTGAGTCGTAATTATTATAATGATATCGGCATATGAATGAAACTATGTTCCCATGCTTTGTGTCATAATCATTTTTGTGATTATATATTGAACTCATGTGGAATGGTTTTTTGGTTATGTAAGGGTTTTACCCTTAACCAACATGTGTCTTAGTTCATGGTGAATTTTCAACACATGCCAAGAAGGTTTTTAAATGTAATTCCATTTAAATGGTTATATCTGTGACATATGGTGAATACCATAGTTTGAGGTAGATTATCTGGTATTGAGCCACCTATGTTTCCCCTATTCCCCTACAAAACCTTCAAAAGTTCTTATAAAACCATAAACAATACCTTAGGTGAGGCCTCACCTATTCACATGTGTTGAAAAAATACTAGTGTCTGAGGAGGTTTTGTTGGCTTAAATATAAACCATGGATCACCCCTGTGCACAAAAAATATATTTTTTAAATCTAGCACTATTTGGTCCCTCTCATACCGCAGTGTTGTCCATCTCATGTACTAGAATTCATAGCTTCCAGTAGGGTAATATTGTTCCTTCATAACATCCTTGATAGAGCCATGAGTGGGTGTGACTGCCAACATTGCAAATTTATCTATTTCCTTTTACTCACGATAAGCCTCCAACCGATATTTGACATTAGGGGCATCTTTAAGGAGTGCAAAGATAGTATTTTCTCTATCAAGAAAATTGTGGACCAAAAAATACACTTCCAGTAGATTTAACCATTTGTTTATAGCATCTGCATCTATCTGACCATCAAATATAGGAATATTAAAACTAATTTGTACCTTGAAGGGAGTAGCGGCTCTAAAGTGATCATTTGATGAAGATATGTCAATTTTTTTCATTTATTGAAGTATCTGGGAATAATTATATGTTATCTCATCCGTTTTTCATAGGAAGGATTCCTCAAGCAATAGTCTAATAAGATCTCTTACTCCCTCGTCTTTCTTTTCTTCCATCATGGGAGGTCATTGAGGTCAGTGAAAATGGTCTTTTAAAAGATAAAGTAATTTGAGCCCCAACTCCTAATAACCTGACCTAGTTGGGGAAATGCATAGAAAAACAAATAAAGAGTATACCACTCTAATACCACTTATTTGAACTGTCTAAGGAATGAAACAAATTATTGATAAAAAAATTATCTCAAGTGCATAAAAGAAATAATATGGAGTAAAGTCAAATGAAAAGAGTTTAATTATTTTTTAAATGGTAAAAATAATGTTGGACTACATCATCAAAAAAACTTTCATTCTTTTACAATAGTGAATGCCCATATTTATATTATTTATAGTACCTTTTCACCTAAATTCATGCACTTTCTTCATATTATGTCCAATAACATGGGCTACAAAAAATCATTAGTGAATACCGTAAATCATTAATATGGTAAAAGAGTATTGTACAATTAGATTTTTATTTTGTTTTCTTCCACCTCTTAAATACCATGGGTGGATATCATGGTTTACAAAAACCATGATCTTGGAAACTACCAACAATAGAAAACAATTATTGACCATGGTGATTTGATGGAAACGGTAAATAGCCAACAATTTCCACTCTCAATATATAAGGGCATCAATTAATTAATGTCTGATGATGAGCAAGTATGCTAGAACAATGTGCCAAACCTTTTTCCCATAGAGTCAAAGTTGAAGTGGCATGAAATATGTAGATGATGAGGAGAGGATAATATAGATAGGCTACACAACAAATCCTTAAAGAATAGGAGAAACTCCTCCAAATACCCAAATACATTCATTCATACAAATATCATATTCTTAATAATGAGTACATGGTATTTATATATACCTACTTCACACATTACACATGTGGCACATTTCTTATTAGGTTAACCCCATTACATTTACATTTATACATTACATATAAATTTAAGCACATATATGCTCCTTTTGGGCATTGGCTCCTTCTTCCTCATCTCTTATGCTGCAACCCCCCACCCCCAGTCAATTTATTTGTCCACTAGGGTTGAGATAGAATCCCCTACTATCACCTCCTTGTACAAATTTCTCTATTTTGGGGCTTGAGTCACTACCTCCACCACTGGCTCATGAATTCTTATCGTCCCTGACCCTATTCAACACATTTTTGTGACTTGAAACTCATTAATCATCAAAAACCTACTTACTATCTTTCTCCGCCCACCATATTCATCCCCCTCGCTATCCCTTCATTGAAATTTATATAATACTATTATAACATTAATTTAGTAATTGGATAACTATTTTCCATTTTGGAAAAAATACAACTCTATAATGCACATTGAAATGATATAAATAAAATGAACTAACTACATGTTATCTATGTTTATCATATAGTGACACTAATGCATAAGTATAGTATGTTGGGCAAATCAATTGTTCATTTAAATCAAAACAGCCAATCTAACTCTCACATAAATTGTCCAAGTAGGTTTTTTGTTTCGAGGATATTATGTAAAATATATGTAGGAACAAATGGAAACTAGTGCTAATAAAATCTAAAAACCAATCATTGTAAATTCCATTCTTAGCACTCCAAACACACTTGTTGTCACACTCTAAACCTTGCTCACATTTCAAAAAGAAAATACAAATGTTGCATAATAAATCACACTTTGTTACACTATCACTCTTATTTGAAAGAAAAAAGAAAAAAGAAGCACTCTTGGAAATCATTCAACACTTAAACAGTGTTGTAACACATTTCCATTAATTAACAAACCAAATAAATATAACACTAATCAACAACCGTCACACCTAATTAATGGACCGGTCCAAGACCTATGATGTTACACTATGATAAAGGCTATAATCCTACAACTATTCAATGCATGAATAAGATCTTTAAAAGTAATAGTAAATCACACATAACTCATGACTGAGAGGAAATAAATGTGTTGCTACAATACCTCTCTAACTAGTGATCCTTGCTAAGAAGGAGGACCCTTCCTCCTTAGCAAGGGATGGAGAGATATATGGAGCCACGAATGGTAAAGAGTTGCATTAATGAAAGTTGCAATACATGATTACAATATTGGTACTCCCTTCTCTGATCTCTATCCATGAACGACTCATGGGTAGAGAATAATATTCTTTTATAATTTCATGTTAGATTCCTATTTTCAAAAAACAGGATCATCATGGGAATCTCTTAATTATTGTGTGATCCAAATCGAGATCATACAAAAAATGTCTTATAAAAAAATTGTCTTAATTGAAACAGAGCTATAAAATTTTTCTAAATTACAATGATTCATCATTTGGAAATCTCAACTATTTAAACTAAGATAGTTGCATTGTCCATGAATGTCTCCTTTCAATGGTCAAACTGGCTTTGACCGTGTGTTTGTCCATATCAGTCCTTGTTGCTAATCATAGAAGAACATAGTATCCAAAATAAGCTTGGTATTCTAACAACAACATCAACAGAGTCTTTGTTCCATATTTGGCGAGGTAGAACTAGGGAGATATCATCTTGTAATGACATCTCAACAAACCATACGACCTGAAATGGCCCTTCATCAATTCATTTATAAAATTGATCAGGAGCTCAAGACCAAGTGTCGAAAATGCTTAATTTTGTAAGTGCTCAGAACTGGTTCAAACCTAAACAACCGAATAGAGCTCGACCTCCTGATTCTGGTGCCATGAACGGTTCGAAAAACGGTCTTCGTATGAGGAAGTTATGCCAAAAAGAAAAATTGCCCAATAACACTGAAATTTTGAATTTTTATGAAAAAAAACGGTTCAAAAAACGGTCTCCATATGAGGAAGTTATGCCAAAAATAAAAATTGCCCAATAACACTGAAATTTTGAATTTTTACACATTTAACAACAACAACAACAAAAAAAATAAATCCACAGAATATTCTTCTTGGGCTGGCCAATAACACGTTGCCACGTGGCCCGGGTGACATCATCATGACGTCAGCACAGTTTTTTAGCATACGTTATAAAGATGGCAGTGAAGAGGTTTGAACACGCGACCTCCGGGCCACGAACAGGTCACTTTACAGTTAGACCAAAGGTCAACTTCTTGTAATATGTGCGGGACAAACATCTTTTAAGGGTTTATTTTGTGTAGGGCGAGGCCCGAAGGGGCCCAGCCCCTAAGGGCCAGCCCCCATTTAATATGACCACTGCCCATAACCACGAGCCATAAAGCATAACCCCCAGCACTCAAATAGCTAACGATCACCCACATGTGCATTCACATTACCATAAAACTAGAGTTAACACGCAGTTCCATGGGTTGTTAACCCGAAGGTTCCGGCACGAAATGCAAGCACAAACCGCCAACAAACAATCCGTTCACATGTGCCATTAACACAGTTAGTTAAACTGGTGGTTGGCTTGGCGGCATAAATGGCGGAGGCGCCAAAGTTGGCGGGTCCGCCATATTTGGCGGCCTATCTGCACTTTTACAGTTAGTTAACTGGAGTCTTTCTAGGGGAGACTGGCAGTAGACTTTAATGAGCCATAACTTTGGCTAGGAAAGTCCTTTTTGGACGATTTGTTTTTTTTATTTTGGGGCTCTTCAACCTTCTGGAGCCATTGGAATAGGTTTCACAACCAACAGAGGTCATTTGCAGGTGATTTTGCTTCGTGGAAGTTCTAGGAGCCACTAGGGCCATTTCAGTGATTAAGCTATGCTGGGCTAGGTTCATCTATTTGAGGTGAAACAAAAGCCTATTTATGCTATAAGGAATCTTATGAATCCAATGAAGGTGTTTTCAAAAGCATTTGGAGACTTCTAAAGGCCGAGATGCTGAAGGGAAGTTTCAGGCAGCTCAGAGCCAACCATGAAGGAAGGCCTAGATCAGGGATGCAGTGCTCGTTTTGAGCAAATGAACAGTCATTTTTTTATGTTAGATATGTTTTGGAGACATTAGCAAAGGTTTCAGAGAGATTTGAAGCATTCTGAAGGAGTTTGTGCCATTAAGAAGCTCAGGGAAGCTTAGTGCACCTACTGAAGGAATCAAGTCCAAGGGAGCCTAGATCTGCCTGCACAAAGAGGACAACCATGACAGGGATATATATGGTTCTTCTAAACCCATAGGTCCAGTCAGTAACATTTTTGAGTTGAGTGTGGAACTTGTAAAAGAATTCAAGCCATAATACCAAAGAGCCAAGTCTAGTTGACTAGAGCTCACAGGAGACGTAGCCCACGAGATTGGGGTGAACTCCTTATTAAATTTGTTGTTATGTGTGATGTTTATTTTCTGCCTTATATGTCTGATATATATGTTAATATTAGCTGAAACAAATCAAGTTAAAACACATAAAAAGAATAAAAGACATACACCTCTTTCAAGCTAAAATTCCACTTAATTTCAAGTTCAAGCAAGGTTTTGTTTTTAATTGAATTTGAGTGTTTACTTTTTATTTCTTTAGGCAGAGTCTGTAGAGGGCCAGGTAGCTTCTGTATCTCATCCTCTCTTTAGAGGTGACATAACCAGTAAATGCGCCTACAGTCAATCTCTATATTAGAAATAAGAAGTGCACATATTTGCAGATTTAAACTTGGAGTATTTGTGCACTCATTTACATTAATGGAAATGGATACCTTCCATGCTTAAACAAGTACATTCCATTTTCAGATCAGGTTGGTATCAGAGCACTTGGTTTGCTTGATTGTATAGCTTGAAAGGTGTTTAAAGCAATGTAGAAGATTGACTGCTTTACTATTTTGCAAACTGCATGTTGTTTGAGTTTGCTGAAGTTTGGGGATAGCTACTGATTAGCTAAGTCTTGGAGAAGACAAAAAGGAATAACAGATATTTTCCTTACCCCAAAAGGACCTCAAAATCACTACAAGAATTTCACTTGAGTTGATTTGTTGATGGCTGCTTGAACAAGATTTTCACTTGATTTGAGTGTTGTTGGTTGCTTGAATGTGATGGCTATAAAGACATTTGAGTGAAAAATCTTTGTCACTTGTTTTGAAAAGCTTCAAGCACATTGTTGAAGTTAATTTGTTCGTTGACATCATAATGACAACTTCATCAAGTGAAGATTTATCCTTCACAAGGTTCTTCGATGAGGATATGAAGCGTGAATTCCTTATATTGAAGGACATGGTGCAAATACTATTTGAGGATAGAAGAGAAAGCACAGTGCTTCATGAGAAATTGTTGGCCATGAAGTAGGAGAAGGAAGAACTTCTTCAAAGATTGCATGATATGGAGTTGCAGCTTCAAGAAGCCCAAGAGGCATTGACCATGAACAAGCTTGAGAAAGAGGTAATCCATTCTGATTTGTCTTCAGTTTCCTCTTCAGAAATATGTGTAGGATCTTTCGAAAAGCATACCAGGGGAATAGGATCCAAGCTGATGATTAAGATGGGTTATGAAGGCAAAGGATTAGGGAAGCATGCACAGGGCATGATTTAACCCATTTCTGTTGAGGAATGATCCAAGGATCTTGGATTGGGTTATGTGCAATCTAATGGTGAAGACTCAAAAGCCATGAAGGCATATGAGGCTAATTCAAAGAGAACTTTTATCCCAAGTTCCATGGGGCAAATATGTCAAATTTATTTCAAAGATGATTGCCATTGTTTGAAGCCTTTGTTGCAGTAAGAAGATGGTAGACATGCAGCTTATGGCAAGCATGCAATTTTAGGTAGTTTTCAAGACAAGAACGATGATGTTAGTCTGCAATTGAAAGCTGAAGCCTCTACTAGTTCATCTCCTCGTGGAGGCAAAAAGGATGAACATGCAAATCAGCACAAGAGGTATACATCTTCTCATGATCAATTTGATTGTGTTTCTGCAAGGCATGAAAATTTTACATGCTTTAATGGAAGAAAGTTTTCTTGTACATATTGTGGTCAATTTAGCCATCATGTTTTGAGATGCTGGATGAGGAAGAAGGCATACAGGGAACAGAGGAAGCAAAAACTACCTTCAAAGAAAATGCATAAGATTTGCACTTTTTGCCAAAAGAGGGGACATGTTGTCTCTCATTGTTGGACTTTACATCCAACTCGTCGTCCCACACACATGCAGCAAGAGGACGAGAAGATTGGCAAAGGTGGAACCACGGATTCCATTACTAATGTGGAATGAGAAGTTTCACATGAGGAAAAGTTGCAGCAGAAAAAGTTGCCATGGAAGTGGCTTGGTGAGAAGTGGATGGACTTCTTGACACAGTAAGACGTACTCCTTTTGTACATATGTAAATTTTGGATGTATGCATGTATTATATACTATAATATCTTGTTTGTTTTGAGCCACCTTAGATCATTGATCAAGAAAGCGTTGTTCAGTTTCATTCTATAATTTTCTCACCAGAAAATTTCTGTGTGAGTGCAATAAAGACAGTTGTGGATAGAAGGACAAGCACACTCAGGAAGGGAAATGTTAATTCCTTTCCATTTGTGGTTCAAAGTCATTTTCCATGCAAAGAAAATGTTTGAAGGGCTGAAGGGAAGAGGATGTTTATTCTCTCATTGTCTGTACTACAGTTCAGTTCAGCATTTTAGTAAGCTTTTCGGGACCAAAAGCCCTCTCATTTGGGAGGTATAATCAGGAGCTCAAGACCAAATGTCGAAAATGCTCAATTTTGAAAGTACTCAGAACTAGTTTGAACCTGAACCACCGGATAGAGCTCAACCTCCTAATTCTAGCGTTGCGAATGGTTCGAAAAACAATCTCTGTATGAGGAAGTTATGCCAAAATGAAAAATTGCTTAATAACACTGAAATTTTGATTTTTTTCAAAAAAAAATTAAAAAAAGTATTCCACAGAATATTCTTTGGAATATTTTAGAGAATATTCCTTTTGGGCTGGCCAATAACAAGTTTCCATGTGGCAAGTCCAGAGGCCACCACGTGACTCGAGTGACATCATCATGACGTCAGTACAGTTTTTTGGCTTACGTTAAAATGTTGGCAGTAGAGGGCTTTGAACATGAGGCCTCCGGGCCACGAACAGATCGCTGTACCGTTAGACCAAAGGTCAAACTTTTGTTATATGTGTGGGACAAACATCTTTTAAGGTTTCATTTTGTGTAGGGCAGGGCCTGAAGGGGCCCAGCCACTAAAGGCCAGCCCCCATTTAATATGACCACTGCCTATAACCACTGGCCATAAAAAATAACCGCTGGCACTCAAATAACTAACGGTCACCCACATTTGCATTCACATTACCATAAAACTGGAGTTAACACCCAGTTCCACGGGTTGTTAACCTGAAGGTTCTGGCACGAAATCCAAGCACAAACCGCCAACAAACAATCCGTTCACATGCGCCATTAACACAGTTAGTTAAACTGGTGGTTAGATTGGTGGCATAGATAGCAGAGGCACCAAAATTGGCCGGCCCGCCATATTTGGTGGCCCTATCTCCACTTCTACAGTTAGTTAACTGGAGTCTTTCTAGGAGAGACTGGCAGTAGACTTTAATGAGACATAACTTTGGCTAGGAAAGTCCTTTTTGGACAATTTTTTTATTTTATTTTGGGGCTCTTAGACCTTCTGGAGCCATTGGCACAGGTTTCATAGCCAATAGAGGTCACTTGCAGGTGATTTTGCTTTGTAGAAGTTTTAGGAGCCATTAGGGCCATTTCAGTGATTGAGCTGTGTTGGGCTAGGTTCATCTATTTGAGGTGAAACAAAAGCCTATTTATGCTGTAAGGAACCTTTTGAATCCAATGAAGGTGTTTTCAGAAGCATTTGGAGACTTCTAAAGGCCGAGCTGCTAAAGGGAAGTTTCAGGCAGCTCAGAGCCAACCATGAAGGAAGGCCTGGATCGGGGATGCAGTGCTCATTTTGAGAAAATGAACAGTCATTTGTTTATGTCAGATATGTTTTGGAGACATTAGCAGAGGTTTCAGAGAGATTTGAAGCATTCTGAAGGAGTTTGTGCCATTAATAAGCTCAGGGAAGCTCAGTGCACCTACTGAAGGAATCAAGTCCAAGGGAGCCTAGATCTGCTTGCACAAAGAGGAAAGCCATGAAAGGGATGTATATGGTTCTTCTAAACCCATAGGTTCAGTCAATAACCTTTTGGAGTTGAGCGTGGAACTTGTAAAAGAATTCAAGCCATAATCCCAAAGAGCCAAGTCTAGTTGACTAAAGCTCACAGGAGACATAGCCCACGAGATTGGGGTGAACTCCTTATTAAATTTGTTGTTATGTGTGATTTTTATTTGCTACCTTATATGTATGATATATATGTTAATATCAGCTGAAACAAATCAAGTTAAAACACATAAACAGAAGAAAAGACATACACCTCTTTCAAGCTAAAATTCACTTAATGTCAAGTTCAAGCAAGGTCTTGTTTTTAATTGAATTTGAGTGTTTACTTTTCATTTCTTTAGGCAGAGTCTGTAGAGGGCCAGGTAGCTTCTGGATCTCATCCTCTCTTTAGAGGTGACATATCCAGTAAATGCCCCTACAGTCAATCTCTGTATTAGAAATAAGAAGTGCACATATTTGCATATTTAAACTTGGAGTATTTGTGCACTCATTTACATAAATGGAAATGGATACCTTGCACCCTTGAAAAGGTACATTCCATTTTCAGATTTTATGTCCTCAAGCAAATAGATTTTATGTCAAATTAAAAGAAGAACTAGATAATAAGGATGTCATGCAGAAAGGAACATACTTTAGTCAATAATAGTTGACAAAGTGACAATGCATGGTTTTTAAGTCAAATGGATAGAAAAGGTAAGGAAAACAGATACAAAAGAATTCCAATTCTGCATCCCAACATAGTACACATGTACATGTCATTTACAATCATAAATACTCGGTTAATTTATTGTCCATACATAATAAGCATGCCTACATTTACTATGCATGTCAATCTGCATATTGTAACTACATACACTAATGTAATTGCACCTCAAAACACATGCACACTATTATACTTAGAGATAGCACAAACAAAAGTATACCTAAAACTAGTACACAAACCAGTGAAATTTAACATAACCACTCTTACACAAAGACTACACAACATAATTGTGCGTCATTTAACCATATATTCATTGGTGTTGTATCATAATGACAACAACGTGATAACATTTTGTGCATGTCCTTTAAAGAATTATGATTTTCTCAAACATATAAGGTGCATAAGTGATTCATGCACTAGACTACATCAAGACACATTGAATACAAACACATTAGTTTTAAAGAGCTTTCCTAAAATCTTTCACTTGTGAGAAAAAATAGTTAGAATAAAAGATCAACAAATCTCTGCAACTATTAAGGGAGGCTTTATTGTCAATTTTTCTGAGTCTTATAACATTAAAAATCTTTGCTATAATAAATGTTTTTATTTTTATATGAAATACATATCTAAGAGAAACTTCGAATTTTGAGAATGAAAGCAGTGGATTTTTTCCAATAATGAAAATAATTATTAATTTTTCTATTCTATTTTATATTAGTCTCTTCATATTATTAATTATTTTCGCTATATTATTCAAATTTGATATTTCCCACAAAATTTTTATATTTTACAATTTCAAATTTTAATAAAATTTTAAATTAACACATGTATACCACAAATACACATATTCTTCAATATATGTTGTAAATATTTTATGTTTATACAACATCAACCATAGTTTTATTTATCATATAATGTGTAATAGTTAATCACTATATCACTAAATTTACAATTATATATTAATATAAATTTGTATAGTTATTAAGAATTATATGTCAAAGTTTTATATCAATAAGTGATATATGAGATATATTAGGCTATATAATGAAATGATGTAAATAATTTTAGTTACATTACTAATTTAATATTTATTTTTAAGTAGTCAAATTCCATTAATATGATTGAATTTTGAAGATTTTATTTTGTAAGGTCGCCAGTGTTCAAAACTTATTGTAGTAAAGAGAATACAACAAAAACAAAATCCAGCCATATTAAAAGTTGGTTGTTGTAGTTTAACTTGAATATAATCTATAAGTGATTTTGTCTACTTAAATACTTCTAGATCATAGTTTTTTATACAATGGACTAATTCCACAAATCACAAATAAATTAAAAAAAGAAATTGTTAATTAAATTAAATCTAAAAAAAGAAATTTGTTTGATTTACCCATTATCAAAATAATAAATCTCTCAAGTTACCACTATTTTATAAATTACAATGAAAATAAAAGTAAACACTAATTTATTTAAAAATGTCATCATAGTGATAAATTTCTTACCACTAGCTTATACATTATATTTAAAAACAACACAGGTTTATTTGAAAAAGTCATTAGAGTGATAAATAGCACCATGTCACTTTAACATGGGTCAAGATTCATTTACAATTCAAGTTTAATTTGGCTATATGCACAATGAATTAATAGCCATAAGCATCTAATTTCTTACTTGCTCAATTCAAACTATAACATTTAAAGAGCATCTCTAATGTAATGTAAAGATGGTTTTGTTAGATGCAAACAAAGGAAGAATGAAAAAGTTGGCTTCATCCCCTATAATACTGCACAATTTTATTTATTTACAGGTGGTGTGTAGGAGATTTTATTACATGTAAATAAAAAAGGATCTTAAATTTTGGCTTCCTCCTCCTTTCCTAATTATCTCAAAAAAAAATATTTTCTTATTTATGTTGTTTTTTAGAGGAGAAAAATCTTCTAAATCATGTTCATAATAATTAGGAATAAGAGCTTCACAATTGGGGTGTGGGAAACAGTGTCAATGGACAAGGGAAGCCCACCACCCCACTGCCTCTCCTTGCATTAAAGTGGGAGGTTGGTGTAGCTATCCCACCCCATGCACTCGAACATGTAAATTGTCTTCACATCCCCTCACGTTAAGATGGTTTTCCTCATTCCCATCATGATCTCTTGGACCTTCTACTATGACTTTGTGTTTTCCTGTGGGTTCAGTGGTGTTTCCTAACCATAGGTGGGATATTTCCATTATGGCACTAGATTTCTGGACATTCTGGTGTTTGGAGATCCTAGTCCCCAAGGTGTTTACCTTCCTTATATAACCCCTAGGACAATAATTCAATCATGAAGCTGGGAAGCAGTTGTTATGGTGGCTAATTCTAGGATTTTGGAAGCGATCGCAGTAGGGTTCATCTCTAGAGCTCATGGTGTGTGGAGGAGAAGAGCATCTCCCCTACAATACTTTAGCACCCAATAGGCCTTCATTCTTGGGGTAAATCTTTTTATGTCCCATCTTCAAAAAAAAATCAGCCTATTTTTATATGCATGGTGGAATCTAGATTTTAGTCTACATGGTGTTTTGGTGGTTTTGAAACTTCTCAGAATGCCTTGGCTTTTATGGTGGATTAACCTTTCCTAGAGCTACCCTTTGCACACCCATTCTCTACCATTGTTAGCTCATCCCATCCCAAATACAACTTGGAAATAGGGGTGAAGACTCTTCCATTTTTTTCCTAAATTCATTTGATTTTCCTCATTGGTCTACCCTTTGATAGAGGGTTCTCTCTCGCTGGGCCTATTTTCCTTCAAGTGTTATGCCCTTTGAGCGTATGTGCTCTCATTAGGAGTCTGTAGGTTAAGGCCCTTAGGGTAGGCCTCGGGCTTAGATGCAAGCTCATATTAACTACGACTATGTTCCATTCATCCACTCCACCGGAAATCCAAGAGGAAATATATCAATTAGAAGCCTTAACCACTAATGATCACCAAGCCTATTTTGACTTTGAAATTCAAGTAAAAGTGGCTAGTTAGGTTTCATACCCTAGCCATACTAAGGGAAGACAACCAATACCTCAATTCCATCATCCTACATTGGAAAATGAGATGCTCTTTGGAAACGTATTCAAAGAAAAGTACGAGGACTGCAATGAAATTAATGCATGCCTCCATGAAATCCAATGAGTCGAATGCCACTAGTGCTCTTTCTTACTCAACCTTGATGCCCGCTTGACACACATAGAAGACCACCTATAATGAAGCCTCAAACCTACAACACCAGCAGCCACAAGTGCCCAGGATTTGACCCCATTGACATCCTCTGATAATTGATGTTAGCCCAACCTTTTGGGTTATGACTTTATTTTCAACAAATTAAATCTTTTTAGAATATGTAGGCTAGTAATATTTCTGTCATAGTATATGCCAATGACTTAAATGTATGCTAGTAATATTTTTGGATGATTTTAGATGATAGACAACGGATCTCACTCTCAGTGATCTATTTTTGGATGATTTTAGATGATAGACAACGGATCTCACTCTCAGTGATCTAGTTTCCCTTGTGGCACACCACGATAGTGTTCACCACTAACAACCAATTCTAATTTTATATAGAAATTATTGTGAAATAATAAAAAACTTAACTAAGGAAAAAAATATAATGAAAAATAAAAAGTAAACACTTTGATAATGAATAATTAATTAGAAATTAAAATTTGAATTAATGATAGGTAAGAATTTTACTAAATAATATAAAAATAGTAATGAACATTGTCTAAAATGTGGATTCTTTGGATTTACATTACAAAATCTAAGCTTAATAAATCCAAAATCTAAGCTTAATATATGAGTTAATAAAATTTAAACTCTTTGGATTTACGTTACAAAATTTAAGTTTAATATATGAGTTAATAAAATGGATTTACATTACAAAATATAAGCTTAATAAATCCAAAATCTAAGCTTAATATATGAGTTAATAAAATTTAAACTCTTTGCATTTACATTACAAAATTTAAGTTTAATATATGAGTTAATAAAATTTAAGGTTTAAAGGAATGTGAATATGAGAGAAATTCATTTCTGATTTTTTAAATTAAAAAATTAACTTAATGAAATTTGACAATTTGGAAGTTATCATTTTGGAATTTATTATAAAAATAAATAAATAAATTTACTTCAAAAGTTTAGTGAAGTTTTTTTTTTCAAATTTCAATTTTGATATATAAAAAATGTGTTTGATCAAACTTAAATACTCTGCATTTTAAAATAATTTAAAATTTTAACTAAGTGGATGTCAATAAATTCT
Source organism: Pinus taeda (assembly GCA_000404065.3). NCBI lineage: Eukaryota > Viridiplantae > Streptophyta > Pinopsida > Pinales > Pinaceae > Pinus > Pinus taeda. Next base: position 145,133 of record APFE030415506.1, read on the forward strand.
AGACTCTATTAATAATAAGCAAAATAGAGCACTTTAATAATCAATATTAAAAAAACAAAAAAAAACCAAAATAGAGCAGTATAATAATCATTTTTTTTATAAAATTTAGTTGATAATTGTGAGATTGAAATGTGTATATATAGAATTTAAATTTCTTATTTCTTAAAATTTCTATTAAATTTGTGAGATTGAAATATGCATATATAGAATTTAAGCTGGTCATTAATCCCTATTACATTGGAGACAAAATAGATTTAAAAATGTTTTAAAAAACTAGTTAGTAACTAAGCAATTTAAGAAACAAAGTGAAATTGATAGGTAACTTTCTCTGAGGACAATATTTGAAATCATCCGTTGACACCATTTGATTTAAATTTAGGAATATATTGGCAGAGTCGCTTTGGATTGAGAGAACTCAGATTAATTTTAGAGTAATTTGGTATGAATCCTATTGCATTTGAGAAAAAATATTTTTATTTTTATAAATATAAAACTAAAATTATCTAAATTAGATTTAAAAACATTTTAAAAATAAAATATAATTTTAACTATTTAAAAAGCAAATTGAAATTGATAAATAACTTTTTCTTGGGACAGTGTTTGAAATCATTAGTTGACACTATTTGATTTAAATTTGATATAATGGGCTATTTAGTTTGGATGGAGAGAACCTTAAACCTTAGATTAATTTAAGATTAATTTTTGCAATAAGACTCAAGACTTAAGGGGAAATTATTGTAAATGTGGGTTCAAAATTATATAAATTAGGGAGGTAAATGTGGCTCAACAGTTAAGTGGAAGGTTTTTTCTATAAAAGTTTTGTGTTTTGTGGTCTTATAAGTTTTGTGGTTTAATATGGGATAAGATTATATATATTTGAGAGCAACTCTAAATGTGTTTTTTTATGAAAAAATAAGAGTCTTTTAACCAGGTGGAGGAATTCTCTGGACAGTCAAAAGTGGCTGGAATCCTGGTAAAAAAATTTCAAAAAATCTTGTAGAGACAGTGTTTGAATCATGTTTTTGATGGTGGAAATAGATTCAGCACCATCAAAAACATCTAGGACACCAAAAATTTTGAAGTTTAATAATTATAACTTGGATTTACAAAAATCCTTGCCTAATTTTCTCTAAATATGACAGAGATTCCCATAACTTTCCGAGCAACTCCTCCGCCTCTTTAAATTACAAGAAAAAAAAATAAATTTCACCCCTAAAATCATTAAAAAAAAATCAACTTACCAACAAAACAATATACCGCATCTTTCAACATCTAGAATATATCTCACACTGCATTCAACTGTTATTTTGCAATTCTAGAATGTTTCCCTACCAGAAAGTAGGCCCTTCAAACCATTGAAATTAAACTGACCCGTACTCGAAGGACCTACTTCGTGAGCCTGGCAGCCCATGAAAACGCTGTTACGCTGATGTGATAAAGGATTTTTATTCTTTTGCCGCATACCATCATTTCTTGAAATTGGAAAAAAATAGACATGAGGTACTGACAAAATCGTTGTCTCTCATTGTACCCACCTTAAAAAACAAAATGTCTCAGCGATGCAGTGTATCTTCCTCAGCATTGAGTCGATCGATTGGAATTTCGTAAGGAAAGTAAGGGGAATTTGTGCTCACGTTTTTTTGGTTGATGGCTGTCTTTTCGAAAGTAATACAGCTCCCCTTTCTTTTACATACGGGACATGATCGCAGCTACATGGCTGGTCTGGTTACAGCTCCCCTCTCTTGACCGTACTGGACATGATCGCAGCTTTGATCAAACACTGCGGATATGCCATAAGTAATGTGATTGCAGCTTTGACCAAGCACTGCGGATATGCCATAAGTAATGCAATCTACAGAATCAGATTTGTAGTTTTGATCACTTCCAAAAGATATTGGTCACTTTCTTGTTTCATTATATTTTAAGCCATAATTAAATTGTTTCAAGTCTATAGAGTTGAGCAATAACTAAAGTGTCATTAAGTATGTAGAGAATGTTTTCTCTGCTATGCAGCTTGTTTGTCTTTAAGTCTATAGAGAAAGTTTTCTTAGATATGCAGCATGCCATCCATTGCATGGACTTTGGAGGTGTTCAATACATATGAAGTTACTAACGAAGTTTTTGAGCCTAGATAATTTTATACAATGTCATTTTGGTAGCTCCATGACATAGCCATATTGTGGCACCATTCAACAAGGAGAATTCATTGTGTCCATTGGTGTGGGTTTTTTGTAAGTGAAGAATGAGATATGAGTTTCTAAGCACAGGATTACCACTTCTATTTTGACCATCAACATGGAAATTATAAGCAATGGTGCTTTTCAATTGGGTACTTCAAACAACTCTTGCAAAAATTTGTTGGATAATGTGGGGATTCTATCTAAGACAATGGAAGTGGACATGCCATGTAACTTTAAAATTTAATAGATGAAGACTTTTGCCATGAATTATTTTTTAAAGTTTCATTACATGAGCTTAAAAATGAAAATATTAGGTACCATGATCAGTAATTTTATGAAAGCCAGAGTAACCTTATTGGAGGTGATGAATGTGACACTTGTAAGACCTACTGTTTTAAGAAAAAAATTTGACCAATGTGAATGCACCCTTTATACCTCAATGGATTTTGCTTCCATGCTTAACCTTAAGAGAGTTGGGATCTTCTTGAAACCAGTGGATGAGTTGAATCACACTATTATTTGCTAATGATCATTGAAAAGCTTCATTAAGCTACCATAGAATCAGTAAAGATAAGGAAAAGAGAGATCTATTCTCAAATTATTTGGATAAAACATTAGCCACCACATTTTCTTTTTTCTTCTTATATATAATCTCATAATTATACCCTATAATTATACCCTAGACTCTTAAAACCCATTTATTTCACTTTCATGATGATAGCCTTTGTTTTACAAAATACTTTAGATTGCTATGGTATATAGGTGACATCTTATGCCTAGAGGACTTTCAATATGTCTTAGGATATATTGGAGGAAATGTTGTATATAGGTGATGTGTGATGTTCTATCACAGGTGTACTAACATAGGTTACAAGGAAGTCCAACGAAGTATTATAACTTGTATTTTCTATGTGCATTCTTCGTAAACTATAGATTTACTGGCTTAATAAAAATATTTAAGTTATTTGAAGTTATTAGTACATATCTCCAGCCTAATTTTTTTGAAGGAGCCTTGATACCTATGGTAGTATTCCTTAAATTTTAGACTTGCAACAAAAAACAAATATATAAATTATTAATGCAAAAAACAGGTACAAGAGGCAAGCAAAATGAAATATACTAAAAATATCTTTATACGTGTCGCCACTATTATTGATGGCCTTAAAGTAATGGCAAATTAATTACTCATTAAAAAATTCAATTTATTCAAAATGTCTTAAAAATAAAATCTAAACAAAAAAATAAATAAACTCACTAACTACCACTCAAACTATTATCTTTTACTATTAAAACTAACAATTTTTACATTAAATTCTTTTTTGGTTATTATCTAATAAATTTTAATAAAAAAACATATACATTAATTCACTAAACAACCAAACTACAATAAAATAGGCTAGCTAATACAAAAGTTATTTTAAATTGTTTAAAAGTTATTTCATAACACATTTAAAGTGTTACAACTTTGGAGTTTGGGGAGATACCGGAGCGGGAGCGGCCGATGGTGCAGGGAGCCAACCGGGTTACTTTCCGCTTTTCTATCAGCCAATGGAGCTCACCACCACTATGAACCAATCCAGAGCTTCTTTTCACTAGGCCTGCTCCTCTTGCAGTGGCTTTTGCCACGTTCCAGCCTCTACCCTGGCCTTTCCTTGCATGCTCCTTACACGTTTTCTCATGGAAGCACATGCATGTTTGTTTTTCTTCCTATCATTACGCTTGGCCCGGGTCGCGCTTCAATGTCACATATCCTCTCCATCTACTTAACCTTTTCACCCACTATGTTTGCGTTTTTCTTGGCCTCTCGGCCTTCCAGCCATACACTCCCCTCATCTCTGTGGGGTGGTTTATCTTCTTTCTGTTAGATTATTCATCCTACTTTTGGAACGCAACCAGTTTTCACAGTTCCTCCTCAGAAGGTATCGTTGGCTTATATCTTGCGCATGGTGCCTCTGTCGCTCTCGCTCGCGGTTGTGAGGGGGTGGTAAAGAGGTCAGTATCTTTTTCTCTGGTTATCATATGATACATGCTTTTTCTTTTTCTGTATATATAATTTTTCGGGATAAGTTAGTTATGGTGATCTACTATTAAGAGACAAGACTATGTATATCCATGGAATTCTGTTGTTTAATGGTTTATACTAGCTTGGCTTCTGCTTCTATTCTGCCTTTTAATGAATTTTCCAGTCCTTTGATATTCATTATCAGTATTTCTGTTTAGGACTGTTTACTGGTTTTATGTCTTTGTTGGTCTTTTTATCCATGGTTTAAATTGTCAAGATGCTCAAGACGCTCTTCTTTAAGCTGAAGAATTCCTTTGTTATTTATAAGCCATGCTCAGATTTTCGTATTAGAATCGGGGATTGGTGGTGTATACTTGTTATGTACTGCTTCTATATAGACTGCAGGGATACCTCTTCTGGTTAGATGTCTTCATCCTCTGGTGTTTTTTCGACATGAACTGTTAGTCTGTCTTGGCTTCTTTTGGTCTGACTGGTAAGTGGTTTTTGGTTTCCTGTTTATGGGGTGGTTTCGCCCATTATCCCCCTTCCATGGTATTTTTCAAAATCTCCTCAGAGTTATTAGTCTTGTCCTCTATGTGACGTGGCATTGGTACTTAAGTGTACTTTCCCTCTAGGAACTTCCTTCTTTGTCAATATGGCGGCTTGCTATCGTCATTATCTGTACTTTCCCCCCGTCATAGTTTTCTTCTCGTTGATAGTGTCTTCATTGTATCGTGTGTTCTTTCCTCTGGAGAGTTCTAGGCGCGGTTTTCTATGCCTACTTTGTCCCATCCTCCTTAATTTCCCCCATCTGGCTATTACTCCATCCAGGTGTTATATTCTTTTTTGGATCGGGGGAAGATTTATCTTTTGTCCTTTCCTGTCCTTATCGTATTTAAGGAAGGGGATTTTCTGCCGGGTGTTGGATTTTCTCTTGTATCGATGGATGGTGGTTTGGACACTTCGACCATGGAGGCTTTGATCCATGCCACCATCTTGGCAGAAAAGTCATGTGAGAGGTCAACGTTGTCCACCGGGTGGCAAGCCACTGTGGATGATATGATTGTTAAGCCTACGTGGCATGGGAAGGAACCACGGGTCCATACAAAGGCTTCCCAGTACAATAAAGCGAAGAATCCGGTTAAGACTTCTTCTCCACCTAAGGCCATCTCTCTGGATTGCTCTCATCTCTCGGACATAATTGGCAGTCTTCAGAATCTTGCATTGATTGGCAGATGGCATTTCCTGGTTATGGACGATGCTGTTATGAGGAATTGGCTTGATGAGCGATGGAAGCCATTGATCAGCTATACCCCCAATATCTCTCGCCTTATGAAAGATTGGTACTGTTTCCATTTCCTTAAGGTGTCTGATTTAGAGAATGTCTTCGAGAGTCCCTGGGTCTGTGGTAGAAGCTTCCTAGCCCTCTACAAGTGGTATATTGGTTTTGATCCATTAAAAAACACTCCTTCTAATAGTTTGATCTGGGTTAAACTCCCAAATATTCCACTGGAATGTGGTCTATCGAATCCCTCACAGAGATTGGAAACTCCATTGGCAAATTCATTTATGTGGATCCTTGGTGCCGTGGAGAAAAGGATAAAAGGATTGCGTGGATTCTCATCGAGAAGACATATAAAGGAGGTTACCCTGACCATATTGAGATTGCTTGGGGTCGGTCCAGTATAAAATAACGGTTAGACTTCTGGGGTATTCCGTTTAGTTGCTCTTTTTGCCACAGGACTGGAAATCTCATTAAAAATTGCAGGCGCCATGCAAATCCGTCTTTTAGACTGTTCTTTCGCAGAAGATGAATGGACCCATCCATCCCTCTTACTGAGAAGCTTTCTTCATCATCTGTTAGTTTATCAACGTATGATCCAATTGATGAAGAGGTCCTTAACCACAGGGAGCCTCCTCTTGCGGACTCTTCCGTCGGGCCTGATAATGGAATGACCTCCCCTGTTATTCCTGTTAATCTTGATAAGGGTGGGCCTTCTAATTATTTTTACGCGGCCATTCCCAAACCTGCAGTTATCAAGGCAGTTCCTTCTCCTCAACCTCTGCCTATGAGTGGTTTTATTGTTGCCTCCCATTCTATTACCATCTCTTCCTCCTCCCCAACTCCGGATAAGTGCACTCGTCCATCCACAAAAGGTAAAGAGCCACAGGAGGCTGCCACCCCTTTTAATTCCCCTGTGTCTTCTCCGATGAACCGCTTCGACAATGATATTGATTTTCTGCTCTATAAAAATTCTCTTGAACTGGAGCCCCTGACCATTCATAAGCCTAATTGCCCTGCTTCACCCTTCATTAGTCCTAATTCCACAAAGAATATTACTGTTAGGAAGAAACATGTTGGTGGTAGTCGGCATTTCAGGGGGAGAACAATTGCATCTGCGTCCGGTGTGAGGAACTTGGCCCTCGTTGATGTTCCTATACATGATATGACTGAACTACAACCCCTTAGAGCGAGCATGGTTGGTGAGCCCTCCAAATGACTTTCATTGTTTCCATGAATATCAGGGGTTTAGGCGCTAACCCAAAATTCTTGGTGCTTAAGGAGATTTTCCAATCGGCGCGTCCTAAGATTATTTTGATCGAAGAAACCATGCACAACTGTCGGGCCTCCATCTCGTACTTTCGGAAAATGTTTCTTACATGGTTTATGGTTGCTTCTGAGGCAAGAGGCCATTTTGGGGGTCTGGCTCTATTATGGGATCCCACATGGATCAATGCTAGAGCATTTAAGTGTTTTGTTGGTATTCTTATCTCGGCTTCTCTCAGAGGCCATAGCTTTCATTTTAACATTCTAAATTCCTATGCGCCCTATAAAAATAGATTCCCCTTTTTGGGAAAAAATGTTTGCATCGGAATTATTTGATCTTGAATTTCTGATTATTGTGGGAGACTTAAATTTCACTTTATGCTCTATTGGGGTAAGTGCAGAAAAAGAGACCCGTTGTCTGATCTTATTAAGATGGAACTTCTTAACATAAATCTTGTGGATATTGCACCTACTAAAATGATGCCTACATGGGACAACGACAGGTCAAGCGAAGCATATATTGCAAAGAGGATTGATCGCTTCATCGTTCATGCGAGCGTCATTGACAAAATGGGCATGCCCTTCTCTTTTATTGGGTCGGCCTTTTCTTCTGATCATAGGCCTATTGTCCTAAGCTAGAGGGAGAAGGGCTTCAGAGTGGGTTACCCCTTCAAATTTAATTGGACTTGGTTGGAGGTCCCAGAATTCAATGCGAATATTTCCAAATCGTGGAAGGAGCTATCGGCTTGTGATTCTTCCCCTCCAATGATGTCTTTGAGGGAAAAAATGGTGGTATTGAGAAAGGTGTCAAAGGAACGGCAACAAGACAGGAAAAAAAAGGATAGGCAGTTGCTCCACGATATTCAAATGGAGCTGGACCACCTCATTGGTTCCACCTATTCTAATGATCTTCCTCTCAGTATTAAATGTCACATAAGGGACTTAGAGATCAGAAAACAAAAATTTCTTCAACAGGAGGAGGCCTCATGGAGGCTCAAAAGCAGGGCAATTTGGCTCAAGGAAGGCGACCAGAACACTAGTTTTTTTCACAAAGTTACAAATGCAAGGCGAGTTAAAATATTACAAATGAAGCAGTGCGGCATTTTAAAACACAATACAAAAGGAGGGAAGTCTGTGATTTTCAGGATGTTCTTTGGGGGATCAAATTGGCACCAACAACGTTTGACGATGATGGTAACACGATTCTTTTCCAGCAAGTTACTGAAGGGCAAATTCTTGGCATTCTAAAAGCTTTTAGCAAGGATAAAAGTCCGGGCCCGAGCGGCTGGACCATTGAGTTCTATATACACTTCTTCGACCTCCTCAAAAAATGACTTGCTGCAGATGGTAGAGGCATCCCATATATCTGGAAGTATACACCATAGCACTTCATCCACTCTGATTACTCTTATTCCTAAAAAACATGAAGCGGAATCTTTTCATGACTTATGGCCGATATCTTTATGCAATATATGTTTCAAAATCATATCCAAGATTATTGCGGAAAGATTGAAACCGACGCTGGTTTCCTTCCTCTCCATGGATCAAAATGCTTTCTTAAAAGGCCGCAACATATTGGATGTTGTTGCCATCACTTAGAAAAGTCTGTTTTCAATGATAAAAAAGACGATGGATGTGGCCATTCTTAAATTTGATTTGCAGAAAGCCTATGATTGTCTGGATTAGGGATTCCTGAGGTGTTTGCTGGCTAAAATCGGACTAAACTCTCAATCCATTAATTGGATCATGTCATGTGTAGAAAATGTCCATTATTCGGTGCTTATTAATGGAATTCCTTCTCCATTTTTTCCTGCAGAAAGGGGACTTCGCTAGGGGTGCCCCCTTTCACCTCTTCTATTTATTTTGGCAATGAACTCACTCAGTATTCAGATTAACAGAGCCATGGTCGAAATCGTTGCAAGCTGGTTAGGATCTGCAGAGATATCTATGTATCACATAATCTATTTGTAGATGATGTGCTCATCTTCGCCATGCTATGCAGGACGACATGGATCTGCCTCAATGACATTCTTAATAGGTTCCAGAGGGCCACTGGGTTATATATTAACAAAGGTAAATCTTCCCTTCACCATAATGATACAAACATGGAAATGGTTATTTGGATTTCTGATCTGCTTGGTATTGTTTTGAAATCGATTAAAGATGGCATGAAATATCTGGGTTTTCAATTAAAAGCTAAAGATTACTCCAGTTTGGACTAGCATTGGATCCTGGAAAGGTTCTATAAAAAAATCTCGGCTTGGGAAAACAGGGCTCTCTCTCTGGCCGGGAGATATATTCTTTCTCAGTCGGTCTTGACGGAGTTAGTGGTGTATTGGGCTCATATTTACTCTCTTCCTACTAGCATTGTCCTCAGGATAAATAGATTGTTGGAAAATTTTATTTGGGGTGGATGTTCAAGTCAAATTAAAATACACCTAACGAAGCTGGAAATGATCTCTATGCCAAAGAAGAATGGTGGTTGGGGCCTGCTTGACATGCGTTCTTTTGGTAGAGCACTATTATGCAAATCGCTGACGAGAGCCATTTTCGGCAAAGGTCTTTGGAGTGCATCCATTAGGAAAAAATACCTACAAGACAAAGATCTAGTTTTTTGGTGTCGGAGGGGTTCTATCGGAATTATCCACGGTTCTGCTATATGGCCCAGTCTTAGGAAAGTCCAACATTACTTCCTTCAACACCTGAGTTGGAACCTTTTCTCTGGCGACCGTATCTTCATCAGCATAGATTCCATTGCTGGCGGTCGTGAGCGCACTTGCATCCCTAAAAGAATATTACATTTTCTTTATAGGAATGGTATTTTCACGTGGGATAAAATTATTTCTTCTTGGTGCGGCCCTATTCCTATTTGGAAAGATGCTCATGATCTTCACCTACCTGTCATGCTTCATTCAGAATGGAATTCAGTAAAAAACGTTCTATGCAGCTTGGGCATCCATCGACCTAGTTCTGTGGATATGCTTATATGCTTATCATTGTCTTATGGTGCTTATGGAAATGGAGGAACGCCAAGATCTTCCAAGATTCTAAAGTGCCTCTGATGTCTTCTATGCAACATATTTTATCCACTCACGGAATGTTGCCTGTTAAGAATCACAAGATGGAATTGCAACAAAAAATTGAGGTGGCAGACCCTCTTAATACTTTGTCCGCTACTTTCTTTGATGGGGCCGAACAGTTCAATATTTGTGGATGTGGGGTTCATGTAATCATGGATGAGAAGCTGCAATATTTTTTATCTTGGAAAGGGAGGAGAGGTACTAACAGCCTGGCTGAGGCAAGGGCTCTCACTGGATTGCTTGCCTTCTGTTTGTTTATGGAGATTCAGAACATTTCTATTTTTGGAGACTCAAAAGTCATGATTGACCATGTCAGGGGTGCCTGCCATATCAATTATCCACATCTTTCTAGATGGATGGATCGGATTATGTACTTTTGGAATAAATTAGTTCAGCGCTCTATCAAGCACATTCCCCGCTCCCTTAATGTTCAGGTTGACCGTCTGTCAAAGCAAGGTCTGTCACTAAAGCCTGGTGCTTGGTCTTTGATGATATCTGATGACAACCGTTCTTGATTCATACAGGATTTCTTCATCCCTGGAATATGATCTGATCATTTTGCTTTCTTCCCTATCTAGACATGTTTCACAGATTTCTCTTTTTGGCTTTCAGTATTTTCTTATCTGATTTGGTTCCTTTCATATTGTTAGACTGTATTTGCTATGTCCATGTTTTTGATCTACAAGGGAGGCCCTATATCTGTAAGATTGTGGTTCCATATGCTCGCAAGGACGCTAGTTTTTTGGCTCTTGCTGTATCTCATATGTACTCTTTATATTGTCTCAATATAATACTATGAAGATTTTTCTCTCTGAAAAAAAAAAA
>APFE030415506.1:170258-180765 GCA_000404065.3 Pinus taeda
TTGGGGCATGTTCCTTCCTGCCTCTTACCATACCCATGAAACCCTAAGCTAGTTCATTTCATTGTTGTTTCATTAGGCTGCTTGCGAGGTGAGGTCTTTAGTTCTTTCACTCTGCTGCTTCGCGAAACGAGGGTTCTGGCTCTGGTTTCTTTACAATAGTTTCGTTTCACTATCCATGGGCATGCATTTTTGTGAGGGTTTCCACCTGTGTATGCTGTCAATGCTTCCTGTTCGATGCTCGTTTTCAAGGCTCCGGTCTCTGGTTTCAATTTTGCTCGGCTCTGGTTACGTTTTCGGTTGTAGGCTTTTGTTATTCGTTGTTGTTCTCAACGCACTTGCTCCACTGTTTGATTGTTCGCTTGGTTTTTATCATAGGTTGCGGTTGTGGAATGGCTCCGCTCTCGACTCTCATTTGACGGTTATCCAGAGGTAAGTCCTCTCTCCATGTTAGTCTTTTCTGCCTCGTTTTTTCTCCGTCGCTGACTATTCTTGCTCCTTGTGGGTAGCGAGCACTCTGAAGTCGTAACCTTAGTCCATGGCTTTTCCTTTGGTTCGCATGGGCTCGGCTCTCTCGAGTAAATTCTTTTGGAAAACCCCTTCCTCTGCTTTCAAGCCTGTAACGTTTGGTCCCGTTCTGCTGGCTCTAATGACTTGTTTTTGCTGGTCGTGCAGGTGTGCAATTGAGCTCATGTTTGTTGACCTCGCGCCCTTACTCCTACGCCTGAACTAGGTAGTGTCCCTCCTTGATATTTTCTTGTTTGTCTGTTTGAAGGGTTTTTCTATTCATGGTATTCTATGGGTTTATAGTTCGATGGTTTGGCTTCGGCCCTTCTATGGTTGTAGCTTCACTATATATTTATGTCTCCGCTATTCAACTTATGATTGTAATGGTAACGGTCCTATGGTGACCTTGCAGTGTTTGTGTTTGGCATTGTTAATGGAGGAACCCTGCTCTCAGGGCTGCTTGTGCTTGGTGACTGTATTTTTGGACTGTTGATATTCGATATATATATATATATATATATATACAATATATATATATATATTTATATAATTATAATATTATAGTATATAATATATATATATATATATATATATATATATATATATATATATATTATCTATCAGAATTTATATATATATTAGAGAATATATAATAATATATATATATATATATATATATATATATATATATATATACAATGATTTTGTTTACAATTAAATAACAATGAAAAAGGATTCGAATTCTGTTGGTACCTGTGAATGTTCGCTTATTCCTTCGATAGCGATCTTCTAGTTTCTTCTGCAGATCCACTCCGTTATCTTGTTGACTTATCTGGGGTGCTTTTCTTGCTTCTATGTTTACTGTTCACTGTCTATTATCATTATGCTATGGAAAAGAAAAATGAATTCGTAGAAAATACTTAAGCTATTATGTATATGGATTCAGATGTATTTGCTTTTCAGAATGTTTTTGTGCTTCTCTTCATTCAATTCTATGATGGTCAAAAGATTACAATAGTTATTTCCTTTTTTTGTTTTGTAAAGATCACTGGATAGTTATCAAACTGGCGTAGTTACATTTGGTTATTTCTGGATAACTGTCCTTTCTTGACTTGTAATCTAAAAGTAAAGTTTAAATTAAACTAAAAAATAAAAAGAATGTAAGCAAAACTAACAGTGGGCTGAGACAACCGTTCCTAGAAATTTAAATGAAAAAAAAAAAACTGAAACATATATGTTTGTAAAGACAAACACTCCAACCATGACCTCCCTGAGTTGGATGCCCTTGCATCAAATTTTTCCATATATTCCAACATTGGAAAGTCCAAAAAGTAGCACTAAAGACAATTGTCATTAACAACAGAAGGAATCCTTGTTCTTCCATCAAACACGTAAGACAATTGTCATTAACAACAGAAGGAATCCTTGTTGTTCCATCAAACACGTTTCAACTAAGAATGAGATGATCAAAATTCTAATTCAAAATACCTTTGCCAATGTTAAAAGAGATAGACGTAGAGGGAATGAGGATAGAACATTTAAATGGTTTAATATTAATGCCTTTTAAAAATATATAGTATATTCTAAAAATATTCAAATTAATAACTTAAAAATATATAATTTTTAAATGATTTAAATTCATAATTGTTTTTAATTAACAAGGAAATTATTCAATAACATTTTTTTAATCTTAATTGTTATATGTATTATTGTTAATATCTCTTCTTTAGTTACAACTATATTGTTTATTGATTGAAGTCTCTGTTAAGCTTTTAATACTCAAATTGATTCAAAAACTTGTTTTACTTTTGCATGTTGGCACAAACTATTTTGCTCCATATTTTTTTTTTTCTTTTACTTCAACTCCATACTAATATTATCTTTTATTTTTTCAATGTTTCCTTGTCTTTATTGTAGTCTTTATTTTCTATATATTAAAGACTACAACAAACACTTGATATATATAATATATATATATATATAGTATATATATATATATATAATATTATATTATATATATATATATCTTTGTCTTTGTTGTACTTTGTCATATTCCTTTTCCTTTTCTCATGTGTATGTGTTTGTTTCTTTTGTTGAAATTTCTATTGAGTTTTAGATTAAAAATAATATCTTCTTCTTTTTTTTTTTATCTCCACTTCCATTGATGTAAGAGCTTCCATAACTTTTGATGGTACTTTCAATTTTGTTGTTGTTGTAGTTATGGTAGTTTTTCAATAATCACTTTCATCTTTTATGATATTAACTTCACAAACCACTCATAAAAACTTAAAAACTTTAGACTATTGCATATACTTTTATTATTAAATAGATTTTACACAGATTAGAAATACTAATCTAATATTAATAGCTTCTTCTTTTTTTAAATATCCAAACTAACCGTATATCTCCAAAAAGGACTCCAATTCTCCATTGTTCAGTTAAAGCGAGAAATTATTTCTTTTGAATACAAATTGGAGACCACATTATGCATAGTACCGAACAAGAACTAGGAGGTATGAAATATATCGTTTATTGCCTCCATGGGGAGCTCCATATCTTGGGCATTGTCGTCCCGCTCTACATAATGTTTAGAGAACCAGAGTTGCTTTGACACCAAGCTCATCACTTCAACTATTTACATAACATGATAGGGGCGATTTTTTTTTCCTTATTTAGAATTGGTTAGAAAGTGGAATAATCAATAATAATAAAAAAACACTTATTTTATAATATAACTTAAATTATTAAAAATAAATAAAATTTACATTATAATTTTATATTAAATTATATATGATGATGATGATTAATGTTTATAAAGATCAATGTGGTTTATTGGCCCTTAAGAAAATACCAATATAATCGTGATACTTCAAGATCTTATTTCTATGATTATAAAGAAGAGAAAGAAGTGCTCCAAGATCACTATAGTTGGGATGGCTTAACACATCAAGAAAATTGGAAGGCTTGGAAAATGTTAGGGAAATGAGAGCAGATGTGAGTTAGGGTTTGGCAATCTAAGAGGAAGTGTTTCTAGTCTTCCACCCTCTTAGTATCACAAAGGTGACATGTTCTTTCATCCCAGGGAGTTTTAGGAGTAGTCCACTTCCTAGTTTCACTTAGAAGATCATGAGAATTAGTTATAATCCTAGCGATGTTCATTTTCTTCTTAGTGCTGGTCAAAACCGAGAAATAATTATGGTTAGCAAGGGTGGGGTTAATCACCTCCTTATAATATCTTAGCTTCCTTTTTCCCTCCAACTACATATCATCCCACAATTTATCATTAAATTTGGAGGTAATAGTATTTTTGATACTATCATGATTTCCGAGGATGATCTCCTTCTTTATTCCCCAGTGGTTGAGCCAAGACTGGGCATCCTTATGCCACCCACGCTTGAGGCAAAGGTGGGGGTTTTGACGAAAGTTAGAAGAAAATTTGTGAAGTCCATTGGATTCCATGTTGTAAAGCTTCTTCTTATACATTAGATACCTAAACATAGCCATAATTTCAATGGGGGAGTGGTTAGCTTCAATCAAGAGTATAGGATAGGGAACATTTCTCTTGGTCTTGAGGTTGTATATTATGAATTTCTTTTGAATCATCTCAATCTTTCTCTGCAACTCTTTGGATAAACTACAACCCCAAACTTCACATCTATATAAAGTAACAAGGGTGATGAGAATCTAAAAAAGGAACAATTTTTTACTCCAAATGCAAAGATCAACTGACTTACAATTGTTTTCAAGCTCATACTAAGTTTTCCAACCTCCAATAATCCTTTTCCCAATGCTATAGTTCCAGTTGAGCTGATGATGAATAAAAACACTTGAATATTTATAAGAAGAAACTTGCTCTAAGTAATTGTTATCATAGTTAAAATCACCATGGTTTATCTTTTTGGATTTAATGATCATGACTTTATTCTTGTCGGTATTAACTGTCGTACCCATCTTGGAGCAGTAATCCTAAAGAGCCTTAAGTTGCTTGTCTAGGTCGTCATGGTTTTTATCAAGAAGAATGATGTCGTCGGCATAAAGGAGAAGAGTAATGATTATACCAACAAGCTTGGTGCCATTGCAACCTACAATTTCCAAACACTCCTCTAGCTTATCAATATAAATAACAAAAAGGGTAAGGGATAGGGGACACCCTTGCTTAACCCCGATATTGCATTAAATATCTTTAAACCTTCCTTCGTTGGTCTTAATCTTGGAAACAACAGTCTTATAAAGACGAATCACAAAAATCCTCGATTCAGGTGGAACCATTATCTCTTCAATTCTTTTCGAGAGCTTATCCTGAGGAATAATGACAAAATGTTTCCTAAAGTCAACAGAACAAAAAAAGAGATCAATTTTACTATTGCGGACTCCTCGACAGTGATCTTGAGAGTTACAAGATGGTCGATAGTCGAGTGATGTCTCCTAAAACCAACTTTCTCTTTAGCTCGTTTATCACGGCGTCCAAGCCAAAGGCTAATCTTCTTTTCCAAAATGAGCCCATATAGTTTGGCAAAGACGTGGCCAATCATAGTGGTCCTGTAGTTAGAGGGAACGTTTTTGTCCTCAGTTTTAAATATAGACACAATAAGGATTTGCATCCAAGCCTTAAGGAAGTCATGAATTACTACCAAATTGAGAAGCTTGTGGAGATGAGGGATGAGGAGAGACCCTCCCATTTTAATTATTTCAGGTTGGTATCCTTCAATATCTTTATCTTGCCCATTAGCGAGCTTTTTAATCCCAAACTCAATGTCTTCTAGAGAAAATATATCCTCCTTAATAGGAGTGTTTAAGATGATTCCCATGGTGTCAAGGGAGTCATACAACTTCTTAAGATAGATGTCCCAATTCTCTAAGGGGGTTGAATGATTATGTTTTGTTGTATAAACAAGCACATTCTGCCAAAACGTTTTGGGCGCAACTTTAGAAAGGTGAAGAAGGCGTTCTTGTCTTTTATTAATGTAGGACCTCTTCTTCCTTCTGGTAAGAGCTTTGTATATGCTTCTATTTTGGAGCCTTATAGTTTCATTGGGAGCATTTCTAATTGATTTCCTAGCAATTTTACAGTCCTTATCATACCAAGGGTTGGAATTTTTGTTATTCTTCTTATACAATACCTCAATAGAGAATTTGTTTATGGTAGTGGAAGGGGTAGTAGTAAGATTGTAATAAATTTGATCAATGTTATTATTATAAGTCAGAAAGCCTAAATCCATTTTTAAATCCTTTAAGAATAGGTCTACATTACTTCTATCAAAAACCATGTTCCTTTGAATATATATAGTCTCCTTTGTGTGGTTGGTATGCATAAAAATATTGAGGGTTAAGGATAAAGGCTTGTGGTAAGAGTCAGGCTCATAATCGTTAAGCAACTCAAATTTTTCAATATGGTTGAGAGCATGGGTTTCATAAATCACATAATCCATAACACTATAGCCTAGCCCATGGATACAAGTCATATGGCCCAAGGAAGGACACTTGTTAATCCCATTACAAATAATTAGGTCTTGGGAGCTACAAAGTTTGAGAAGTTTGGGGTTGAATAGGCTATGTATTATCTCTTCAAATTATCTCTTGAATCTATTAGCTAAGTCACCATTTTCATCAAGCCATAAGGGGTTAAGGTTAGAGTCGTTACTTAACATAATATTTTGGTTAGTGGTAGTTCTAACATTGAAGTCCCCAAGAAAAAGGATGTTACCTTTATTCTTTAGGTTTTGGATGTCTTTCTCTAAGGTATTGAAAGGGAAATTGCTATCCAAGTTGT
Source organism: Pinus taeda (assembly GCA_000404065.3). Taxonomy (NCBI): domain Eukaryota; kingdom Viridiplantae; phylum Streptophyta; class Pinopsida; order Pinales; family Pinaceae; genus Pinus; species Pinus taeda. The sequence goes on from APFE030415506.1 coordinate 176,533, forward strand.
TTTTCTTGTAGGATATAGAGTTGATAGGAGCAAAATAACAAATTGCAAGAAAAATCCTATTGGTGGTAGAATCAGAGATCTCAATCCAAATATACTAATTGAAGGGGTTGATTTTATAAATTTAGATGTGAGAAGAAACAAGTATCTTTATATAACATCCTATAACACCAAAAACCTACCGAAGGATTTCCTATTCCAGGCAAAAGAATGAATCCGTCAAGGTGAGGGACCCTAGATTCATCATGCTCCCAAGTTTCAACTATAAAAAGGATCAATATCACTCGAGATTCAACTTAACATAGGAACTTTACACCATGGAAAACCATGACAATTCCATAATAGGATCCAGAGTGATCCTAATCCCTATTTATCACTCTTATTTTGGACTCTATCTCTAAAAATTGCTTTCCTATTCCTAATGATAACAAATTTCCCTTCTTTTCTTGCCTCCTTGACCTTTTGGACTTCTTTCCTGAATTTAGTTTGGTATTTCAAAATATGATCTTCATTTATAAATATTCTTGTTCCTTTTAGGCTTGAGTATTTGACACAGATACCGAATGAGGAATTCGTTAAAAAAAATAAACATAACATTTATTAAGTCATTTTTTCTCCAAACTCGGGTTTTACAAATGAATTACATGGCTATTTATTCTTGACGAAGAAAACTCTCGAATTCCTCAAAGAGAAAACTCCTTCCTAGATCTTTGGAGGAAGTTGAGAGAAGTCCTCTCAATTCTAGGAATCTATCTTAACTACTTAATCTTTAACAAATTATAGAATCCTCCATAAAATGTAGAATTTTCCAAAATTCTCCAAATTAAATACATACATGAATGAAAAATAAGATATGCTCATGCATCATACTACCTGGGAGGAAAATATACATTCATATGCTTTTCTTCTGGAGTTCTTCAATACTGGTACCATATTTGAAATATTTGTTGTTTTCATCTAAGTATTGTCTTCAATTGGTTCATTCTTCCATTTAACCAAGCATTGAAAATACCCTTTATTCATGATCCTTTTAGCCACCCTTTTATCGATGATTGATTCAATTTGTTTTGCTAGTGCTAAAGGTAGTTGTTTCTCCCAATGAACTTTATCACTAGCTGGTGCATCTATAGAATCATTTATTGGTTCCTTAAAGGGGTATATATCTGAAACATTAAAGATTGGTAAAATGTCAAATCCTTTGGGTAGTTCTATTTCATAAGCATTCGAGGAAAATTTCTTCAAAAATTTTGCATGGTCTGATCTTTTTTAGTTTTAACTTATTATGTTCCCCTTTAGGAAATATTTCTTTTTGAAGATCTGCCATAACCAAGTCCCCAACTTCAAAATCCAATTGTCTTCTTTTGGAATCTACTCTTCATTTATACTTGTTGTTTCTTTCTTGTGATTGTTGTTTGACTCGGTCTTGTATTTATTGCATACCAGTTGCAAAATCTTCGCCAACTGCACTTCTAAATTATTTTTTCCCATGATTCTTTAACTCATAAATTCCTCTTAGATGCATTCCATAAAAGAATTGGAATAGACTTAATCCGGTTCTTCTTTTAGATGAGTCGTTATATGCAAATTCTGCCTGAGAAAGTACTTGATCCCATTGTTTGGGATGTTCGCTTACCAAACTCCTTAAGATATTTCCAAGACTTCTATTTACCAGCTCTGCCTGGCCATTAGTCTGGGGATGATATGTTGGACTAAAACTGAGATTGGTTCCTAACGTTTTCCATAAAGTTCTCCAAAAATGACCCACAAACCTAGTGTCTCTGTAAAAAAAAATACTTGTAGGTAATCCATGCAATCTAACTGTTTTTTGAAGAATAAGTTTGATATGTTAGTTGCATCTTTTTACATGCTATAAAGTGTGCCATTTTTTAGAATTTGTCAACAAAAACAAATATTGAGTCACTTCTTCTTTGTGTTTTGGGAAATCCTTGTACAAAATCCATGCTTATAGAGTCCCATGGTAAATTTTCTATTGGTAAGGGTTAATATAGTCCAGTGTTCTGACTTCTTCATTTTGCATATTGACATATCCTACATCTTTCAACAAATCTTCATACATTTTTTTTCATGCAAGGCTAATAGTAGAATGCTTGCAATTGTGCTAGAGTTTTATCTTGCCCAAAATGACCTGCTAAATCTCCACAACGTTTTCCTTTCAATAGATTTTCCCTCATTGAACATCTTGGGATGCATAGTTGTCTTCCTTTGAAAAAAAGTCTCTCCTGTATCATGTATTCTAACCATGGAGTTCTCTCTTTTCTTAAAGGATTTTCACAAGCTACATAAGCTTCTCTAAAATCTAGATCATCTTTATACATATCTTTTAGCTCTTCAAATCTGAAGACATTCGCTTGGAATTCTTGCAGAATTAAATTGATCCTGCTTAATGCATTTGCTACTTTATTTGACTGCCCACTTTTATGCTTGATAACAAATGTAAAATTTTGGAAGAATTCAATCCATTTAACATGTCTTTGACTCAATTTTGTCTAATGGTTGATATATTGTAAAGCATGATTATCTGCGTAAAGGATGAACTCTTTTGGCATAAGATAATATCTCCATTTTTTTAAAGTTTGTATGACAGAATAGAATTATTTATCATAAGAAGAGTATTTTTTCTTGGCTTCATTGAGTTTTTCACTGTAATAGGTATCTGGTCTTTTGTCTTGACTTAAAACAACTCCTATTGCAATTCAATTGGCATCAGTCTCAACCTGGAACAACTTGTTGAAATATGGCAATGCTAAAATAGGTTGTTTTGTAATATTTTTCTTTAATAATTTGAAACTTTTATTAGCTTCTTTTGTCGAATGAAATGGTTGATTTCTTTCTTTAATGGTTTCTACAATTGGAGCACATATACCACTAGAATTTTTTACTAATTTTTTGTAAAAGCTTTCCAATCCATGAAAACTTGTTACCTCTGAAATGCTTCTTGGGGTTGGCCAATTGATTATGGCCTTCACTTTCTCTTGATCCATCTTTAAGCCTTCCTATGAAATCACAAAACCCAAGTACAATATCTTTTTTTCATGAAACTACACTTCTTTAAATATATTAACAATTTTTCTTGTTGTGACTTCTTCAAAACCATCCTAAGATGTCTTAGGTGCTCTTCTTTCGATTAACTATAAATTAAGATACCATCAAGATAAACTATAACAAATTTTCCAATGAATTATTTTAAGATCTCATTCATTAATCTCATAAAGGTATTGGGAGCATTGGTAAGCTCGAAGGCCATTACCAACCATTCATATAGACGATTATTAGTTTTGAATGTTGTTTTCCATTCGTCGCCTTCTCTGATTCTAATATGATGATATCCACTTTTAAAATCTATTTTAGAAAAATATGCAGAACCACTTAAACAATCTATAAGATCATTAATATGAGGCAATGGAAATCTATACCTGATTGTAATTTTGTTGATTTCTCGAGAATCTGTACACATTGTCCATCCACCATCCTTCTTTGGAGTTAACACTATTGGAACAACACATAGACTTAAGAGGAATCAATTTTTAAAATGATAAGCCACTATTTTTTAAAATAAATTAAGGCCACAAATTAATTCCTCATTGTTTTGCTCTTTTATACAAGCAACTATAAGGTTTCAAGCTTTTTTATGGTGCTTATGGTCAGGTTTAGTGAGTTTGTTAATTTCCTCTTTATGGATTTGATATCTGATATATTTTTTGTGCTATTTAGAGTTGAGTTATTCTTAAGTTATTCTTTTAGATTTTTAATATCATTTCTTAGGGTGTTATTTTTTTAGCCATTGATTGTTTTCTATGTTCTATTATTTGTCTTATCTTTCATTCCTTGAAGTTGAGTCTCGAGGGTTATTATTTTATTTCCTAATGATTTGTGGTTGTTTTCAAGCATTGTAGATAATTCTATTTTAAATTGGTTTTATCTATCTTCTCTTCATTTTCTAAAGATTCAATGTACGCATAAAGACTCTCTAGGGTAATTTTACTTGATCTCCCTTTGCTAGAGATGGGCCTAAAAAATGAGGAAAAGAGAAGTACTCATGGTTTAAATAAACGAAATAAAACTTAACAAGAAAAAGGCAAGAGGAAACGTATTCAACTATCAAAGCTGTATTGAGCACCACCGAGATTGCAAACTTGGCAAAGACCACAAAAGTGTTGTTATAGAGTAGAGAGAAACCAACAAAAATTCTCATATGAGTCACGGAGTTTATATATA
>APFE030415513.1:0-10065 GCA_000404065.3 Pinus taeda
TAAGAAGAAGAAGACAAACAAAGCATGATGGTTTTTATCCTAGAAGGGTTTCCATGTAATATCTAATGGTATCATGTGTTTATGTGTTGATCTTTTAATTGATGTGATTTCATATGTATTGCTAGTCATGGTTCATGGTTGATGATGCATATGTTATAATTTTTTTATACTATGATGTTGGTTTGCCAAGTCATGGTTCATTAACTTATACAAACAACACAAGAAGTGTAAAAGTGATCCATCTAGGACAATACTGATTCACCCCCTCCCCTGTCAGTATTGTCAAGCTCCCAATTGAACCATCTTAGCCATGGATCTATCAAACATAGAGATAGATCAAATCTCTTGAGGTGAAAAATGTTTTGCAAGTTTTCCACTCTAAAAGATGTTCGTCAAGGCACTTGCTACATTTATAATTAAGATGGATCTATATAGATACTATAAAATAGTAGAGTTAAAATAAAATTAATATAAATAAAATTCACATGCCATAGTAATTTCAAAGTAAGCTAAGTTTAATTTATATATCTCGATAATAAAATGAGTATAAATCATATTATAAAAGTATTTTTCATCTTATTTGCTTTTAGTTTTCATAATATTAGTATATCCATTAAACATATATGCATTTAAAAAGATCGTGTAACAAGTTTCCTAACAATAATTAAAAACTAATAACAAATATCTAAATTATACTTTTTTTTAAATTATTTTTTTACCAACAATGAGAATTTACATGAGATACAACATTTCATAAATGCCAATGATAGACCTTATACAACATGTATTGGAAGATATGAACTCACATGACTAGGGAAACAAATTGTTCACTAAACTACCCCACCTAAGATCCTTTAGAAATTCATTTTAAACCATTATTATTAATTATTAAAAAAAAAGGAATATATGAGTTAAATATATATACATTTAAAAAAAATGTAATTATATTTTTAACCGTAGAGAATCATTCTTAATTTACCATGGACATTATTAACTTAGAAATACATTTTGTTATGATACCATGGCTTATCAATACCATATGCCCAAGAAAACCATAACTCATTTCATATGGCACATGTTGCCTTCTTATTTCAACTTAAGGTGGATGAGGATCTGTTGACTTTTTAAAGTTTTTTTAATTGATGACCTAGATTGATTCTCAAGGGAATATACTCACCATATGCTTAGTCTTAATGTTTATCAATGGTTGTAGTGTGTTATAGAGTTTGTTTGGTTGCATTGACTTTAATAAATTTAAAAAATTATATTTGTGCCACCTGGCTCCCTTCCCACCAATTCCAGATGGATTTGAGATTATTCCCATTCTAATATGTTCAAATTCTAATTAGAGGGGGGAATTAATATATAAGAAAAAATTATTTAGCAAATTGGTCCATTTTACAATAAGATGTGTAATTTTTTTTTCTAAGTTAAAGTTGATCCATAATATTTGTATACATGGTTAATGAAGTAAATGTGAGCATTGGTAAGGCATTCTTTGTCTTGCAGTAATTTTTTTTTGTTATATTTATGAAAACACTTACTTCCTAATACATATTAGGTTGCTAAAATTTAAAAAACCATAAAAACTAACTAAATTATAACCTTATCTTAAATTATTATTATTATTATTAACTACAAAAAGAATGAATATATGAGTTAAACATATAAGAAACATGGAATAAGGTTTTTATCCATGAAGATTTACCCCACTTTACCTTTGGAGATTTCATCTTTAACTAGGCTTTGTTACAATAGCTTGAGAAAATTTACCCTGGTTTAATAATATACAACATGCAAAAAAACAAGTCATAAACATCATTTCATTATGAACTTGTTTATATGAGTTTTTTTAATTCAATTGAAAATGAAAAAAAAAACATAACTAGTTGAAGGAGAATTCTCAACCTATAATCTGTGTATTACTATTAAAAAAAAACCTTCAATAAAAATTTAAGTTCGCCTACCATTCATACCTAATAATTATTAAAATAAATTTAATTCAAAAATTAAAACATATTTATTGATATAATATAAATTAAAGGTAAACCAAAATTTTGGAAAAACTTATTCATTATAATTATTTCATATTTCTAAATAAACATTAAAAATTAAATATACATTCATAATTAAAAAAATTAAATATAATTAAATTTAGTGAACAATAAATAAATAATTATATTAAAAAACAAGACATTTTTCAATTCTATAAATGCTACTCTACTTTTTGTAATTCTCATTGCCACATATTTTAAAACAATCGCTCTCATTGCCACATATTTAAAACAATCACGGTATTAATAATAAAAATTATTCAGTCATATAACAAACTAAACAATGTTATAAAGAATAAACAAACACTCATATAAAAAAAACTCACGGTGACAATTTAAACAATTACCTAAGATTAACCAATTTTGAAAAATAAAATACATGCTAGACTATATTTATTCCAGCTTTAATTCATCCACATAAAAATTTAAATAATTTAATAAAGTTACCAACAAACAAACTATGAAAGTTACAGTGAATAATATCCTAGAAAATTTGTCTCATTTGGCACTCATCCTTCGTCTCTCTTTATAAGGCGGAAGCTTTCTTCGAAACACCGCATAACTCCCTTAACTGAGCCCCATTTTCTGTCTCTGCATTTCCCCACTCCCTGAGAGAAGGGCTATCGCGTGCAAGCCAAGCAAACTTTTGCTCTGAAGATGGTGCAGCCAAGCACGATGAAGAAGATCAAGAACATTCTCAAGAGGTGGCAAAGCTTCCCGAGGGTGAGTCGTTCATACAGGAATCTCGGCTCCCATCGTGATCCATTCAGAGATGATGTTCATGACTGGGACGAAGTTATTTCACCCCATTTTTCAGAAAACAGGCCACTGAGTCTCGTCCATGCAGATGATCACAAAGTGGGCGAAGCGCCGGACGGGTACAAGGCAATGTATGTTGGGAAGTGCAGGAGGCGATATTTCATATGCGTGGAGTATCTCAACCATCCATTGTTAACGGAGCTGATCGTTGAGAGATTCAAAGATGGCTTCTCAGTTGCCTGCGAGGTGGTGTTGTTCGAGCATTTGGTGTGGATGTTGGAGAATGCTGATCAGAGCGATTCTACCTTGGAGGAACTGGCCCACTTTTATGCTTGTAATTAATGGTAGTCGCTAGGTTTGATTTTGGTCTTTCTCATATTACTTCAATTAATTAGGTTTTCACTATTCTCTTTTATAATCTTATTCTTATTCACTTCAACTAATTATCTATTCACCAGTTTCTCTTATGATTTTATACTTAGGTCTACTGTATCTTGATTTTTGTCCTAGCTCAGATTATCCCAATTACTTATCTATTCACCCTGTTAAAAAACAAATCTTCTATTCACCATTCTCTCTTTTATGATCTTATTCCTAATCCAGATTGACTATATTTTGATATCTTGATTTTAATCATCGCTCAAATTACTCCAACGAATTATCTATTTACAAAACAAATCCTCTACTATTATGATTAGATTCCTCATCTGGATCCGCTACATGCTATTTAGTGTGACCAGAGTTTCCTTGGCAATGGACATTATAGAAGCCAAGAGATCGCATAGAAGTGAAATATCTATTACTTGTTCATCAAGCAATAGCGAAGTAGCTGCGAAAAATTAATACAGACAGGAATTTTGCAAATGCTGTACATGCTGATGGTAAGGGTTATAAATATTGTTTTAGCCACCAATGTTTCATGTTATGATATTATTTCACACAACTCTGTACAGGGTACGGTGAAAAGCTTTTGCATCCCGATCCATTCTCCTGGATACTATTTTCAAGATTTTTTTTGGAAATGCTTGCCATATTTGGAGTATGGTACATGTTTTTCATTATTAATTGTGGAATATGAAGTATGGTACGTGTTTTTTTATTAATTGTGATGGTGTTTTTAATAGATAGTTATTTTCTGTATTTAAGTTTTTGTAATTTATAATGAATTAAGTAGAAATTTTAAGTAGAAATTTTTAGCGGGTTTCTAACTAATAATATGGTTCATCATCAAGATCCATAATTATGATTAAATTTTACAAGACATTAATTGAGATCTTTTAATATTTATTTTTATAATTTAGAGAAATTAGAAAAAGTTTAATATCATCATCATTATATTATGCCAAAATAATAAGTCAAAAAAGTTAATACAGATATTTTGAAATTTAAAATAAATGTAAATAAAAACAAAATAATCCAATAAAAAATGTTTTTCATCCTCAATATTTGATAGCCACATATTTTTTCATGTCATAGCTTTTCAGAAATTGACCAAAACCTATCTTCACTTTAAAACTCATTAAAATTAAAATTAGTTATCATCTTATCCATATTAATATTTATAATTCTTGTGTCTAAAACTCATTAAAATTAAAATTAGTTATTATCTTATCCATATTAATATTTATAATTCTTGTGTCTAAAATTAGAATTAATAAATTTGAGAATAATTAAAACTATAATGGATGTGAACAAATTCAAACAGTTCACTTACCCATGGCTTTTAGATTTCCAACATATTCTGTAATATATAACTCAAAACACGCTGATATTTGCCATAAACTGCTCATATGTTAAAGTTCAACCCATGGATATTTGGCATAAATTGTTCAAATATGAGTTCTTCTAATATCTGAAAATGTCGGAAAAGCATCAACGAGATTTGTTTTTTTCCCAAAAAGAAAATCTTTAGAACTCTGTAGTCGATTTTAATTTTCATCACCAAACCATTGTTCCGGACTAATCTTATGATCTCACGTACATTCAACGTCGTTCACGCGTATTTAAGAATAAAAGACAAATTTGAAAATGATGTTTAAACAAAAATTGTCCGCACGTCTAGATGCCTTCGACAACGAGTATTTATAAATGAGAATCAAATTCGTTGATTTAATGCTAACACAAATTTTAGAGTGGGAGCAACTCAAACTTCAGAGATGGATATTACATTATTTAATGGTCGGAATGACAAAGACATGTCTTGGTTATCGGTGTTTTTGATGTCAGTGATATGTACAGTATAGTAGTCTAAGTTATAGTTGTTAAATTTTTAAATTTTAGGTGTTTTGGAAATTTTGATGGTGTTGAATCCATTTCCACTAACAAAAATATGGTTCAAACACTGCCCTATACAAGATTTTTTGAATTTTTTTTAACCTACGGGCTACTGTGACTATCCAGGAATTCCTTCCACCAATATTAGACCATTAATATGGCCTAAAAATTTTATAAATATATTAATATAACTATTGTGATACAAAAATTAATGTTAATATATATATGATTAACTATACATAAAAAAATTATAAATATAATAAAAGATAGTTGAATACAAATAATGTTTATATATATTTATTGATAACTATAAATAAGAAATTATAAATAATAAAAGAAATCAACAAATCCTCATAAATCTTAAATGGAAATAAAAAATCTTCCATAATTAAAAAATAGAGCAGTCTCGCGTTGTAAGCGTGATGTTGAATATGGTTAGTGATTTTCGGGCTTTTAATTATGTAACGTGGTATGTGCTTAAAATGTATATTATGGATATTAAAAAGACTCAACCATGTATGTTTAATTATTCAACATTTTTGTGCTGTTTTTTTCCAAAAAAATTGCCGTTTTATCAAAAATTTTATAACCGTATATTTTTGAAAACCTACATGGCAGAATTATTATGCAAATTTAAATTTATTATTTAAAAGATTTGCCCAAATTTTTATATCTACCTAAAAAAATTAAAAAAAATAAATATTTATATTAATTTCTTCTATCTCATTAATATTAAAACATAATAATAATTTTTGATTTTTTATATAAGATCTTATTAAAACAATTATAACATAACAATTATACATAAGGTGAATATTTTAAGAGAGGTAAGGCAAGACTTAATTAATTTGAATAATTTATTATTTTTGTGGAAGATTTTAGAATAATTTTAAAATAAAATTATAATTATTTAATATTGGCCCATAAGTTAAGATTTATAGATGAAAAAAAATGGGGGGAAAAATTTTTTGCGACATTTTTTTCCCATTGATTTTAATCGAAAAGTCAATTTAATTTTTTATTTTATTTTAAATTGTTTAATCTACTTAATTGGAGTGCCTTGGGTTTTTCAAAGTGCTGAATCTATTTGTGTATTCATAAATATATTTTAAATAACAAAAAATCTTGAAATTGTATTGCCAAATTTTGGTGAATTTTGGTGAAAAATGATATTTCCTCTGTAAGTTAGATTGCCTTTAGTATTGTAAGAGTGATGATGAGGACTATCAATATCATCCACTAATCCCTACATGGTCTATTGATCAAATATGACTATAAAATAGATACTCTAGGAGAAAGTGCTTTTCATTTTCGACCCTCATAGTATTGCAAAAGTGGTTGACTCTTTCATTCTATGGTATTTTTGGAATTGACCAAATCCAAATTTCACTAAGAAGCTTATGAGAATTAGTTACTATCTTTGAAATGTTAATTTTATCCTTAACAATAGTTAAGGCAGATAGATTTGACTTTCTAGATTTTGGTTGATCAACACCTTATAATATCTTAGTTTCCTTTTCCCCTCTAACTCTTTATTTCCACGGGATTTCTTCTTAAATTTTGAAGTAAAATATTTTTAATATTATCCTTATTTTGCAAAATGATTTCCTCTTTTTCCCGGATGGTCTAGGCAAGATTTGGCATCCTTATGCGATCTTCACTTGAGCTAAAGTTGGGATTTCTGGCTAGAGTTAGAAGCAATTTTAGGTAACCCATTGGATTCCATATATAACTTCTCCTTGTCCATAATATAAATAGTCATAGCCATGCTTTAGATGGAACAAAGGCTTTCTTCAATAAGGAGGATGAGGTGGGGAGATTTTCATTTAATCTTGAGATTGTAATTTATAAATTAATTTTGGATGCACAACAGTTTAGAGATATTGCAACCCCAAACCTCACATCCATTCAAAATAATAGCAATGACCACAGTCTCAAAGAGGAGTTTTCTCTCTTTTATTTAACACTTACAATTGTTTTTACAATTGTTTTCACAATTGTTTTCACAATTGTTTTCAAGCCCATTGTCAGTTTTCTATCCTCCATTTATCTTTTTCTCAATGTTGTAATCTCAATTGAGCTTGCAATGTGTTGAGGAAATTCTTCCAAATAATTGTTGTCATACATGAATGTGTCATGTGTGATATTTTTGATACTGTGACTTTAGTTTTGTTAGTATTAACAATTATACTCATCTTGCAAAGAAAAATTATGAAAAATTCTTAATTGCTTACCATGATAATAATAACTCTTAATAATAATAAAATAATAATAATAATTCTTAAATATCCAATATTACATTTAATTTATTCAAACTAATATCAATAATGCTAATCTTAGCTATTGAATATTAATTAATAATACAATAAATAATAAATTAAAAAAATATTAATAAATTAAAACAAATGAATAACATAGAATGTCAATATATACAACCAATAGAACACGTGGGTATAAGTTTGAAATAATGAACATTAGCATTATATTATAGATTTTAATTTATATATTGTATTTTGAAGATTAAATTCCCGCATAGTTATATTTATTGGTTTGAAATTTAATAATAAATATAGAATTAAGAATACTTAGAAATATTGACTTTATTGATAGTGAAAATATTATTAAATTTTTAGATTATAATATAAATTTATATTTATAAATAGAATATATTAAATTGGCATGCTTTCCAGTTTATGGTAAGATTTCTATTTTTATTTATTTGTTTTTCAATGTTATAATCTTAATTGAGCTTGCAATGTTTTTGGAAAATTTTCCAAGTAGTTGTCATACATGAATGTGTTATTTGTAATCTTTTTCGTATCATAATTTTAGTTTTTGACACTTATATTAGTCATATTCATCTTGGAGAGGAAATTATGGAAAATTCTTAGTTGCATGTTAAGATAGTAATAACTCCTCACCGAGAAAACAACATCATTAGCATAAAAAGAAGAGTTATGACCATAATAAAAAATATAGCCAACCTAAAAGAGTTATGACCATAATAAAAAGTATGGCCAGCGTAAAAGAGTTATGACCATAATAAAAAATATGGCCAACATAACTTTACATTTTCATAACACTCTTTTAACTTATCAATATATATGCAAAAAATAGTCCAGAGAAAAAACATCCTTAAATCTAATATTGCATTTAATTTATTCACACTAATCTTTAATAATCCTAAACTTAACATGTTAATATTAATGATACAATAAATAATATGCATTATATAACATATTAATAAATTAAAATTAAAAACAATGCATAGCATAGAATGTCATATAAAATACACCAATATAACACGTGTAATAATAAGTTGATAACGAAATTAGCATTATCATTATAGTTTTTAATTTATAAATTGTAGAAGAAAATTAAATCCCAAATCAATAATTTTAATTTTTTTGGTTGAAATTTAATAAATAAATAATAGAATTAAGATAATTAAAAATATTTAAGTTATTGGTAGTTAAAAAAATTAATTAAATTATCTAGATATAATATACTTAGATTTATAAATATAAAAATATATTAAAAATTAAAAATTGATTTAATTAATATTATGTAATAGGAATTAGAAAAATAAAAAATTTAACATATAAGTTTTTCCCAATCTTATAACTATAATAAAAATTTATAATAATGATGATCTAGTCATTAAAATCAAGTTTATTGAATATATTAAAGTAATAGATTATCTAGAGTCTTTTAAGAAAATGTTTTTTTCATTTCTAATTATTTTAATGTCATAAAGATAACATATTATTTTATTTTATGGGATTTTTACAATTGTTTAACAATTTATTTCTCTATGCAGCACATGAGTGTTTGCTTTATTTTAACAATGTTGATTTGTTTTTGTTTTCTTATTAGAAACAAAGAGATATTTGTGATCTTCTAAATTAAGGTTGACAACTTAATTTGTATTTGTTTTGGTCTAATCTTTTATCTCACCACAAATTCTCATTGAATTTAAATCAAATATTATTTTTTATTATTTTTATTTACAAAATAAATTTCCTTTATTCCCAATGATTTGGTTAATACATGACATCTCTATGACACCTTCACTTGAACTACAAGTGATTTTGGCTATAAATCAATTTTGGGGAGCCTCTTATCATCAATGTTGTTTCTTTTAAATTCGATATTAAAAGTTATATAATTATTTCGAATCTACTTTATCTTTCTCCAAAACTATCTAAAAATATTGCATCTATAAAATTCACATCCATATATGATAATAGCAGTGAAAAGCATAAAAAAAAGGAAAATGTTCTTATCCCTTAGCCATAAATTTGCTAATACACACTCATTTTCAAACTCATAATAAGATTTCCATCCAACATTTGTCCTTTTCTCCACACTATAATTCCAATTGAACTTGTAACTAATATTGATTCCAAGATATTTGTATCAAGGAATTTCCTCCATTGTGTTTTTGTCATATGTGAAACTACCATATCTAATTTTTTTGGATTTAATTTTCATAACATGCACTTTCCAATTAGTAGTCATACTATACTAGAGAAGAAGTCCTTGAGAATTGCTAGTTTCTTACTAAGGTCATAATCATCAATGTAAAGTAGAAGGATGAAAAGTGTACCAATGATAGTTGGCTTACACAACCTACATGTTCCACACATTCTTTTAACCTGTAAATGTATATTCCAAGAAGGCTTGTATATTACAATCACGTTCTTCACATTATCCCTCAATATTGCTAAACATGGAAATACTGTTCTCGAACAACCTTATTGCAACAACTCTCAATTTGAAAAAAAACATTTAACTCTTCTAACATATTGTAAAAGTTAATCTTAAAACTATATTAACATATTTCCTAATGTTCAAAAAATAACGAATGAGATTGATTTTATTATCTTGACACTCCTCTGAAATGAAGGTGACCCAGAGTTGAATGGTAGCCCATAAATTTTGCTTCACCTCTAGCACATTTTCTATTGCTTTCCAT
>APFE030415516.1:0-26869 GCA_000404065.3 Pinus taeda
AAATAAAAATGTTTTGATTTTTTACATTCATCATCAAAGTCCTCTCCATATGGTAAGGGCACATCTAGATCTCCACGGAAATTAGTGCTGTTATATAGCCAGTCCTCCACGACGATATTTTGTCATCATAGCCATGAGAAGAATGCTAGTCGGTATGACATATGTTGACCCCCAGTGATCCTAGGCATCAAAAGACTCCAATGGGCCATCTGTGAATCACGTGGCACATGAGGATCGACCTCAGTCAACTAATATTGGAACAGTGGCACTCGTTCTAGGAAGAAGGTCACAAGTACTGATCTGAAGCCAAATTGCTTCAGATCCCTGCCTTGGCCTTGGACAACTTGCGCTTGATGTTCATCTTCATGGCCTTTGCCCAGTTGAAGATCGTAGGAGCTGTGTAGTCAATAGCATAAAGGAACTTCAACTTGTTAGTCTCATGTTCCTCCTGGGACCCTGCCACTTTGTTGATAGTCAACAGAAGCACTCTCAATGTCAGATCCCACACACTAGAAATCTCTATCTTCCCACTCTTGGATTTCAGGGCCTCAAGATAGTGTTTGGCAAGCAGGGAAGATATGGCTGCCCCGATTGGACGTGACCCATAAAATTTCACTGGCTCACCTCTGTGAGATAGTCCAGTGATAAAGTAGATATCTAAAGTTGTCAATTCCAGCTCATGGTCCCCAATGACAGATCTCTTGCGATTGATGTCCCAAAGGCTTATCAAGTATCAAAGCAACTCGGGTAGGGCCTGCATCCTTGGTGTAAGGAAAAATTTGAGGAGCCCGCAAGCCCTAAAAGCCTCCAGGAAATTTGGATCATTCAATTCCTGGGTGTCAACATCTTCATGTTCTGTTTCCTTCCAATGCACCATTTTCGGCAATTTCTCTCCTACAAAAACCATTTATTTAAGTCAATCATCAATTTTTGCACACAAAATTCAAGTTTTAACATCCATTTCTTGAGAAAAAATGGTTTTCCCCTATCCACGGTGCTGGTGTGCCTATTTTAGAAACAGTCGCACCGGTTGGCGTGGATGGTTATGAAAATCACCCTCGGCTAGTGTGATCCCATGCCCAGAAATCACGCCGACCAAGGGTGGAATTTTTTCTCAAAAACCTCCCTAAAAATCCTAAAAAATGGCTAAAAACAGGAATGAATAGCATGAAAATGGAGCTCAGGGCTTCAGTTGTTACCTGGAACTGACGGCTCATTAATTCACCTCCTGGATCTCCGATAATCTGCTCTGGAGAAACTAGGGAAAATGTGGG
This sequence comes from Pinus taeda, assembly GCA_000404065.3. Lineage (NCBI taxonomy): Eukaryota > Viridiplantae > Streptophyta > Pinopsida > Pinales > Pinaceae > Pinus > Pinus taeda. The sequence goes on from APFE030415516.1 coordinate 1,275, forward strand.
TAAAAAGTCTGCACTACAAAGGTAAAATGGTAAATGGTAAAAGTTAATTTACTTTTCCCATTTTTTATTCATTTTTTCATGAAAATATCAGGTTTTAAAAATATTTTTTACCTATTTTACCTCAAGGACTCGATAATACACTTTTCCTTACTTGTGCAGCAAAACGTGATGGATGTTCAGCGATGACGATGAGTCACATTTAAGCTCTTTTCTCGACTCGTTAAACTCATATGAAAATATTGCCGAGTATTTTTTCCATTTTTGACTTGTTAAAGAGAATAAAAATGGGGGGTCCACTTTCAGCTCTTTTCCGACCCTTTAAAAGCGAAAAGATGGCTGAGCCCTTGTCGTTTCGAACTCGTTAATGGATGTGAAATATCGTGTGCCCAGTATAAGTTTAACCCTTTTTTGGGTTGGCATGCACTGTTTACGAAAAAGGTACTGCTTGATTGAAATGGTCAAGTGGTTCTCTCAAGTATTGTTTTCTACCTTTTCGGGCTCGAGAGACACAAATGTATGAAAAGGGACCATGTGGAGTTTTCTTTTACGTGTCTTTTTCAAACTCTCTAACATGAAAAGATATCGAGTTAACCTTTTGTCGGAACTTCATTCAAACTACTTCAACGCATGATTCTTCGCCCCTGAACAAACACGAGTTCTCTTCCTAGAGGCTCATTAAATTAACCTTAGAGTTTTTATTCGATTTTTTTTGTTTTTTTTTTCTTCCCTTTTTTTTTTTACCCCCCAAAAATTATTGTTTTTGCTTAGTCCGAGGATTGAATTATAGTTGCAAGGGCATATTCTGCTATCCACTTCAAGCTTTGCGATAAAAATAATTGGGCTTGCCAGAAATGGTGGGGGGAAATTTGGAAATCTATCAAGTAGTGTTGGCTTATAGGGTCCTGACCCAGGTTTGGAGTTAGTTAGCCAAGAAAATCTTGGTACTACTGGCCCTTTCGGCAACAGTCCGTAGAGCGTGGACTGAGGTCTCACCCGAAGTAGTATGGGAGGGTGCTATAACCAGGTTTCCGCACCCTTGAGATGTCTGAGATGGTTGACTGATCTCACTGGATGACCCTTCATGCAAGTTACAGTACGTGCCCTAATATACTGCCTTCACACAACCCTAATCAGGGACTGTGGAGCTTCCGCGCTACCTCAGGCTATCTACTGCGATTTCGCTTAATCATTTATACCAATTAATGACCCTTGTGTATTTATATGCCTTGTGTTATAGTTAGCTATACAAAACATTCAAACAAGCTCGCGCATCATATAAACAGTAGAATTACGAATTATAGCCAAGCATATATTGAAACAGAAGAAGATGTTGTTGGCTACATGGGGCTTGACCCAGGTTCAACAGTGAGTTTTAGACAAGCAAATCTTGGTAGTACTGGCCCTTTCGGCAACAGTCCATGGAGCACGGACTGAGGTCTCACCCGAAGTAGTATGGAAGGTTTCTAGAACCAGGTTTCCGCACCCTAGGGATGTTTGAAATGGGAGATTGGTACCCGATTCAACCTTCGCGCTTACTAGATTATGCGTACCAGCAAGCTTCTAGTGTTCTCTAGGATTACCTTCGCACAGCTCCAGCTGCAGTGCGTCCAATGTTAATTACCCAAGTCTTCCTTAATTAGCATTTGTTTGTTAATTACTTAGAATATTTCCATTCATAAGCATACATACAAGTGCATGCATATAAATAAACAGATACCATCAACACATTACATTCAAATACAGATCTATGGACTAGATGCACAATATGCCAAACCAACTTATCTTTATTAATGATACCTTCCCAGTTCTATTCAGTACAGACTCGACTCCACCCTGCGCACTTAGTTGTAGGGGCCCGCGCACTCAGCTGCAGAGCCTCTATCTACTACCACGACCCTATACCTTTAGATGCACTTCTATCCTCTAACCATGTCTTCGCATCTATCTATTACTTCTCTTCTTAAGACTCTGAATTGTCTTTACACTTAGAGCCCTGCTCTATTTATACAATCCCATGGTCCGTGGACCATGGGTAGGCCGACACAACTTTACACTAAATTACATTATTTTAGGGCGGACAACCCTAGACTCTCGTGCTTCGCTCCTAGATTTCGTGGGGTCTTTACATTATATTGACCAAAACTTGAGCTTTAAGCCCCAAAAACTTGCCATGGGGGGATCCTCTGCCCAACAGGCCCCCAACACAATCATCGTGGCTTGTCCCGAGTCACTCGGCTGGTGCAACGATCTTTGTGTGAAGTCCATCTAGGAGGTCGTGCGTAGATTGGGTAACCGTAACACACTGTTTGTCTGTCTGATGTATTTGCTGTATATGTAGCTCTGAACCTTCGTGAGCAGGGTCACCTTCCTGTCCAACTGCAGAAAGTGCCTGCATCTATGCCAGCTTCCCTTCAATGGTAGCTGTAATTGTGAATGCTTCATCGATCCATGGTTGGATGCATTCCTTGAGCATGGCTTCGTTTTAGCGCGCGACATCTAATTGGTCCTTCAGTGCCCTTGCCTGTTGTAGTCTAGCGAGTCGTTGAGTAAGGGCAACCGTCTACACAGTACCCCAAACACTGTCATAGTCCCACTGTAACTTGCACACCTCAGCCTCTAGGCGCTGCAGATTCGGGTCTTCCTGCAGGTGCATAAGCATGGTGAGTGATTGCTCCAACGGCCTGGTGCAATCCTATGTTGCCTGGCCAATTTGCTCCAACCCTATTTGGATAGCATGGGTACGCTGCTCTCTGACTTCTGGGGGCATGGAGGGCTGCACCTGCAATTGCAGCTTAGCAATCTGCAGGTTTAGCTCCAACTGAACCTTTGCTGTTTCCTCCCGAGCCTCACGGACTCTAGGTGCCAACCTATAAACCCGCTCTACTGCTGGGAGCTCTGTCGACACGGCCAACTCTGGAATGCTCTTGCATGCATCCTCTACAGCCTATTCTAGCTTGCGAGCCTGTACAACCCACTCATCCCATTGGACACTGAGCTGGTCCATGTGGATTTTTTTCTCATGTAGGACCTGGATCGTTGAGCCTTCCTAAGCACGGAGCTCTGCAATGACCCGATCCTATAGCTGGTACAAAATTTCATGCGGCAAGGTGGCCAAGTTCAAGCCAACGCCTTTCATGTTGCTCAGCGTAGCCCGATCATCCTTGCTTGTTGCTGCTAGCGCGCCTTTAGGCAAGACGAAGGTGTTACCCATACAAGTGCGTAACATCTGCTTGGCTTCAGCGGTTCCTGTTGTGTCATACTGGGCCATTGTGCCTATTTGGGGGTGCTGTACCTGTAGACCTTGGAGTTGCACATTGAGTGCCTACATGACTAGATGGAAAAGGATATTGATTATTACTAGCAGGAAACCCTCGCTACGCTCCTAGATATATTTCTTATTGAGCCGGTCAAACATTTCTTCTGTAATAGATTACTAAACAGATAGTTTCAAATGTTAAGCCTCAGCTAGCGAGATAGGCCCACCACGGCTATGCTTAGATTGTGAATTTGATGGCAAGCCCCTCCAGCCAGCCCCGTTTCTCTGAAGGTTATGACTGTTGAGAATCAATCCAAGAAGGCAGTTCCACAACCCGCCACACGGTCTCTATCTGTTGGCTTTCATCGTCAAAAGCATCTCCGTCAAAGGTAGATGGACCGAATCTTCTCTTCTTGGTTAGTCCTGCTATTGGCGTAAGCATAGGTAGGGTTAATAGAGAAAGCTTTAAGTAGGCAGGTAAGGTGGGTCTAAAGGTAATAAGGGGTTTACTAGCCGACCGAGACAAGTAGGAAGGTAGAGTGTGCGTGATCGGTTCATAGGCGGCTGCCCGTACTTTAGTCTATAAGTACTAGCCAGCCACACTAATCTCCAGCCAGCCGAAGGATCTCAGGCCAGCCGAACCCATCTGGTAGGCGTGTTAAAAGAATTTTTTCTTCCCGATCTTAATACAATCCGTCCTCATTTCCTACCTTATCCCCCAACAGAGTGTTCTGCTCCATCTGTAATCCCTGGAGTGCGTCTTGAGCGACCTCACGAATCGTTTTGCTGATATCCAATAGATCACCTTCTATGAGCATGATCAAGTCGACAGACATCTTCGTGGCTTTTCCCTTCTTCTGGGGAGCTATTTTCTCAGGGCCGCATGACTGCTTGAGTTGGTTCGATGCAGAACCGGGGTTGACGCATTCCTTTGTGTTGTTCCCTTCCCCGGTTTGCTACCCCATGGACATCTCCTGGCCCTCCTCGGGCTCTCTCGTTGGAGTGGTTGTGGTCTCTACTATCTATGCTACTACTGCTGCATCAACCGCCTTCTACTACGTGGCTACTACTTGTTCCTAGTGCCTCCTCTCAGCCGGCTGCACGATGTGCAACTTGGTGTCCTTCTTTCATTGCTGAGCTGCGATCTTCTCCATTTCTGCCAAGTCCGGGGTGCACCACTGCAGAGGCCATGACTCCATTACCACAAAGATTGCATCATCCATTGCGATGAACGTAAGCTTCAACCATTTTCGGGTGGGATCCTTGCATGCCCGGATATACAGGTTATGCATATATACCTTGAATTCTATAGTGCTTTGCAAGCTGTTATGAACTACAGGGGACAAGCGCGACTTGTGATTGATCCATTTTTGTATGCTCACCTCCACAAACACCCACAACACCTTTATCTCGCGAACCCTTGTCACGTCCTTCATAGCCCAAAGTGAGGTGTACCTCGCGGCTTCGGGTAGGTCACCCTCAATAGTGGGAAACTGGCTATCCTCCGGCAGCTCCCCTGCAACCAACAGGATGGATAAGAGAAATCACGCATAGTGGAAGGTCTTACCCTACTCCTGGGACTCCCTACAGTTCATCAAAAACTTGTCGCAGAGGAACTGCGCCCAGTTGAACTGGACCCCCTTTGCGCATTACTCTGCCAATGCAATTACAATTGCTGGCACTTCGTCGGCATGACATTTCCTCATTAGCTTGCCAGCCAGCAGCTTGGTGACTATGCACACCACTTGGTCCTTGATGCTTGCTATTACGTACCCTCACTTTCTCTTTTCTAGCTTATACTTGGCCTTCATAGCTTCTACGAGGGCCAGGTCATTGCTTTTTCCTGCTATGGCGATGGGGTCATTTTCTTTGACTGACAGTCGAGAAATTCAGTGAATTTGATTGGCCGTGATGGGAATTGAGTCCTCCAGCCAGAGATACCCATCATGCACTAGGCACAGTAGCTTCCGGATGACAAAAATGGTGATGGGTGCGCAGTGGTAGTGGAATATCCATCGCAGATGGAGTAACCTAGCCCTCTCCACACTGCGTAACCGTTTCTGCTTTAGTAACCTCTCTATGGCCAACTGTAGGAACTTCTTGCTATTTGCGAGGTCTCAATCTTCGAACTTCACAGTAGGTACCCATCCCAACAGCAGACCTTCAAACCTTATTTCATCAGGAAGGAGTGGGGTCTAGAGTGCACTCTTCGTGGCCTCCAGGTCCTTCAATATCTTGGCTTTCCCCTTCCATGGGAAGATTTAGGGAGGTAACTTTATGGTGGAAGGCATTTGGGAGACATTCTCCTCCTCATCGTCTTGCGCCTCAATTTGGGCGATCAAAGCTTGCAAGTCTTCCTCCTCCTCCTTTGTTTCAATGGTGTCGGCTTTCCCTTCTCTGCCATTGACAATTTGCTAAACCATGGGTTTTGTGGTGATACACGGACTGGCCCCATTGTTTGCTTGTATTTCTATGGCTGCGTCGTGCATGGTGATTTTGGAACTACTGGTGCAGCTACTATTTCTCCAGGCTCCTCATGGGCCATACGGGGCTTCACAGTAACTTTGGCGAATCGCACTCTTGTTCTCGCAGTGGTCATCGTGTCTACACTTGAGGGTGGTAAGAGTACGCGGCGCTCATTGCTCTGTACTTGCTCAATTATCAAACAACCAAGTGTTGCCTTGTGGCTAGCCTGGTGGTTTTATAGCATCTTTTGAATTTGAATTCGACCCTTCCCCCCACTTCTGAGTCGTTAATGCCTTCTTGGCGGTAGATCGTCCCAAATATAGCTCTTAATTCGTGTCTTAATTGTTTGTCGCCTGCTCCTTTTTGCCTTAAATTGGACTTCTTGTCATGAACAGTGACACCAACGGTCACTTCCCTGTCTACCCGTGCAGTAGCGTAGCCCCTTATGCACGGCTGCGACCCCTGTGACACACTGATCCTGTGCGTAACCTCCTTATTGTGCAGCTCCCCTATAGACTCTTTTATATTCCCGCACTCTCTTCCAACTGCTCAGAGTGCTGAGACTATGCTTCCTACGGATAGTCAGGTGGTCACACCACCTATGTGAGGCTTCCTTACACCTTCTAGTCTAGTCCACGGGCACCCTCAATTAGCCTCACGTCAATCAGTGCTTCGCGTTCTTCCTTATATGGTGCGCTCCCCAGTTACTTTGTGTAGTGAGGTGCAGCCATAGCCATGGTAGAAGAGCCACAAATTCTTCTAATGTAGTAGTATGACTGCCTACCTCTTGTTCTGTCATGCTTAGTTTCTCGACGCAGTCTACTTGTGTGATTTCGGTTTTCATTTTGTTGATTTCTTTGTCCAAGATCCAACTTTTCTTCCTCAACCCTCCTCGATCTTCTTCGAGTTCGTGAAGTTTCAAGTTCCCCTGCCAAATGGCTTCCTATAACTGCATAATTCCTATACCTGGTCCCTCGCATACTGTCCTAGCTATGGGAGTTGTTGTATGGAAATTCTTCTCTGCTCTTATGATCTCGTCTCTTCTCTTCAGCATTGGAGTCATTTTCGCGCTCATGGGTTTGCTGATGGCTCTATAGGCCCATAGAACTGCTGGTACGTGCAGGTCCCAATTAGTTTGTCTCGCCTGATGAACTCTGTTCATGATTTCGCATACCTTTTTGAATGCTTCGACGTGGAATATGTGTGGTGTGTGCCGATTTTCCTACTGTTGTGTCTGGTTTTGATTTTCAATCCTTAGGCTGGGGTGGGCTTGTGTGGATTGCATAGCACACATCTGCGCCCATCGACCCAAGTGAGCGCGCAAGCTGCGCTGTCCCGGTTTCCTGATTCTTATTCAACACTAGGGGTTTCCAAACCATAACCACATATGCCTTCTACATTTGCGCTAGTTTACAATGGTCTTCTGATGTGTACTCCACCATCGTGACGGTGTTGCGCATAATGCCCAATTCAGCGCACCATACTGCTGTTGTTCCGGTACTGAGCTTTCAAATTTTTCCAGGAATTCATCCACCGCTATCACTCCATCATATGTTGGCAGTTCCCTTGCCTCTATCATCATGCAACACAGTGATCTAATCATCATGTTGCAATTTAGCATTGTCACCTCGTGCAACCGGTTCTGCCATCACTCTACTTCCTCGTCTAGATCCGAAGTGTAGGAGTTGTCGTGCTCCCACGACATTCTCCCATCTGTATTTGGATTCACCTATTCCTGGTCTTGTGCAGTTATTTGGTAAATACGATCCATCTCATCGTCGTGCACGGGTTCAGTGTAGCGCGCTCATTCGGCTGGGTCTAGCGGGACTACTATGCTTAGTGACTTTTTCTCAAATATCATCTTCCGCTTCTTCAAGTTGATGACTCCATTCATATCATTGGCCCAGTCTATTCCTAGCAATGCCGGATAGGGATTGATATCATCAACAATCTCTATTACTTCAAAATATGTCTGTGTGCTCATGCCTTCGATATCAATTGTTACTCCTTGCAACCTCCCCATGGGCACAATATTCTGTTGGTTCGCCATTCGTAATTGAATAGGGGACCACTACAACGCGGGCCTGCCCATGCATTCCAAGGTTTGCTTTGGTAACACATTCGCATCCGACCCCAGGTCCAAGATTACCTGATCCATTTCGTATTCACCAATCTGTGTTGCCAATCTCATTTCCCTCCTAGTGTGCAATGCATGCTTCCCCAGTTTTCGGACTATGCACGGTTCTCCCGACCCCGCGTACCTAGTGATCAACTCTTGTAGTCCCTTAACTGCCTTGTTGTCGCACAGTGATTTCATGCATGTCTGTAGAAAGGTAGTAAGCATGGAAGGATCCATTCCTGGCTCTAGCTGATCCTTACTACCTGAAGTGGAGGCCTCCGTGAAGCTCTTCTTAGCTTCCATAAATGTCTTCTTTGCGCATTCTAAGTCAAACTTAAGTTCCTTTTTAGGAGCTTTGCGAACCCATGTATCTTCCTCGAGCTGCTTCCCCTTATCTTCCCCTGTGGTCGCACCGCTTCTGAGCATCATGTTCACATTTAGGTCTTCTTCGTGCGGTTCAGACCCCATAATTTGGATATTCTGAGTTGGAGGAGGCTAAAATACCCCTTTTTCGCGCATCTGTGTGATCAACATAGGACACTCTACTGTTTCATGATCAAACTGAGAATAGTATGAATAAGACATCCTCGTCAGGTTGGTGTAATCATGGGAATAGTGCCCTCGTCCTTCACAATTGTAAGAAATCAACTGTCTGCAACCCCTTCCTAGTCCCATTCCTCCTCGTCCTCAACCTTGCCCCTGAAATCCTGCGCGCACCATCCCTGCAGTCGGGTCGAGGGCTCGCGTTCTATCTGCATCCTATAAGCTGGGGTCCAATCCATCGTTAGCTCATAACTGTGACAAGTGCGCTCGTCGTGGCCTACTGACCTGCAGAAATTACAAAACAGCTATTGGGGAGTTTGCATATACTTCTGCAACAAATGACAATTGTCCGTCGTGTGTTTTCCTCCTATCTGACAGACGCACACCATAATGCGGGTGTCGCACTCGGCCCTGCCTGTGCCTCTAGTCTCAACGGCATTGGCCCCCCTCCTGCCAAGTGGTTCGCGAATACTGGATAGTGATCCTTGTCATGGCCCTGGCCTTTGCATTTTATGGACCATACTTCCTCGCGCGCCTCTGGGCATGGTGCCCTATCCTGCTTCAAGCTCTGCATTTCTAGGCAGATATTCTATAGTTTCATGTGGATTTGTTGAACTCCCAACCCAGGATCTTGTATCGGGGTCTCATGCAACCTCATTTTCATTTCCAACACTTTGGCCTGGGTTGAAAGCTTCTGTTGTGACAGCGCCATCCTCAGCTGTGGTGTCAGAGATGCCACAAACCATGCGCAGTGGTGCGCATATGTTAGTGTCATATTAGCTTCACGGATCGTACTCTTCAACCGCTGATCCAGATCCCAGGGGGTCTCGCCTGGAAGCATTGCGATCTCTTTAAACCTGATGATTGACTGTGTTTCAGATTTTGGATGGCTAAATTCTCTGTTCAACGCATTTTGTATCTCTGCTATCCCTGCATTTGGGTGGTCGTTAGAGTTCTTGATATACCATGTCAATGCGCTATCTTACAACATGCTCACCAATGTAGCCTTCTTAATGTTGTCATTCGTAACCCCTTGTGCTTCCCATACTGCTCTTACCACGAACCAGAACTGGTCCGAATCTTAATTCCCTACTCCTATGAATATGGGTAGTTTGATCACGCTTGCCATGCTGAACTGTGGGGGTGGTGGAGGTGGAGTGGGTGGATATGGAGGTGTGGGAGGTGAAACAGGCGGTGGCATGGGTGGAGGTGGTAACTTTGGAATGCGTTGCCTTATCAAACTGATCACACTTCTTAGAGAGACCTGAGTGAGCTCTTCCTCGCTTTCTCACGAAGGTGAAATTAAGGGACTATTTCCTAATTTCCTACTACCTTTGTAGATCTTTCTGCTCCGTGTCGTCCCAAACATTAATGTGTTCGCATAACCTGTTTTTCACATAACAACATCTTAATCCAGGTATTAAAAGATTTAATATAATTACCTCATGGTCCCTTGAGAAAATGTTGCTTTGCCTCGTTGTAGCTCACGGTCGTGTCCACCACAAACTCAGTGATAAATCCCCCTATTATCCGGTCAAGCCAATGATCCACAGCTCGCGCGATCTTGTCTTTTGATGCCTCTAGTCTGCGCATTAATTCCGGAGTCCACACTATCGGTTGGTCGAGCTTACACCTTCCATGGCTATCGGCTAATCTTGCGATCCACTCATACAGTTCAGAAGGAAAGGATGCAAAGAAAATTTCATGAATTTCCATATACATGTAGTGATTCAGCCACCTTTTCTTAGATACTTGCGGAGTTCTGTTTTCATGTGTCATGAACTCATGAATTTTCTGGTCCAACCACTCTTCAATTTCCTTCTTTATTGGGTTCCAGTGGCATGACATCAAACATCCCTTAGGCAGATCCCAGCCTCGGCAACGGAACCATTTGTTGGCTACGTGGCGCCTGACCTAGGTTTAGTAGTGAGATTTAGCCAAGCAAATCCTAGTACTACTGGCCTTTTCGACAATAGTTTGTGGAGCGTGGACTGAGGTCTCACCTAAAGTAGTATGGGAGGGTGCTAGAACTAGGTTTCTGCACCCCGGGGATGTCTGATATGGGAGATTGGTACCTGATTCAACCTTCACGCTTACTATATTACGTGTACCAGAAAGCTTCTAGCGTTCTGTGGGACTGCCTTCGCACAGCTCCAGCCGCAGTGCGACCGGTGTTAATTACCTAAGTCTTCCTTAATTAGGGTTTGTTCATTAATTAATTAGAAGATTTCCATTCATAAGCATACATACAAGTGCGCGCATATAAATAAACAGATACCATCAACACATTACATTCAAATACAGATCTATGGACTAGATGCACAATATGCCAAACCAACTTATCTTTATTAATAATACCTTCCCAGTTCAATTCAGTATAGACTCGACTCCACCCTGCGCGCTCAGTTGCAGGGCCCGCGCACTCAGCTGCAGGCTCTACTAGGCCTCTACGTACTTAGCTATAGAGCCTCTATCTACTACCACGACCCTATACCTTTAGATCCACTTCTATCCTCTAACCATGCCTTCGCATCTATCTATTACTTCTTTTCTCAAGAACTCCGAACTGTCTTTACACTTAGAGCTCCGCTCTATTTATACAATCCCATGGTCCACGGACCATGAGTAGGCAGACACAACTTTACATTAAATTGCATTATTTTAGGGTGGACAACCCTAGACTCTCGTGCTCCGTGCCTGCATTTCACGGGGTCTTTACATTATATTGACCAAAACTCGGGCTTTAAACCCTAAAAACTTGCTATGGGGGGATCCGCCGCCCAACAGATGCACATAAATAAGGTAAAATTTCTCTTTATTAATTCTTCCAACTGTTACAAACTCAATTTGCCCCGCGCACTCAGCGACAAATTACTAGGCCTCTGCACACTCAGCTATAGAGCCTTCTCCTACTCTACGACCCAAAGACACACTTTACACACTTAGAGTCAATATTCTGCTTTCATCTTAGTCATCATATTCCCATTCTTTACAACTTAGAGCCTCGCTCTATTTATACAATCCCATGGTCCGCAGACCATGGGTAGGCTGACATTACATTACAAAAGTAAGGGCGGACAACCCTGTGACTCTATTATACTTTTGCGCTCCACACCCACAATTCGCGGAGCTTTTACAAAGGCTTGGTCAAAACTTGGGCCTTAAGCCCAAAAACATGCCATGGGGGGATTCCATGCCCAACAGGCCCCCAACACAAACATCGTGACTCGCCCTCAAGTCACTCTTTCATCGTGGAGTCTCGCCAACTGTATCCAAACTTCTGCAAGGTCGGTGGCGCACTGAGCTGCTGCTTCCTGGATTTGCTGCATGCGCTATTCCGAAACCTCTATGTCGGGAGTGTTTCTCTACACCAGTATGTGCATCCCCTACATGTTCATGAGCTTGCCTTCAATTGCTGCTGTGATAGTGAAGGCCTCATCTATCCATGGCTGAACATGCACCTTTAGGACCGCTTCTTTGTGTTGAGTTGCGTCCACCTATTCCTTTAACGCTTTGGCCCACTGCCTTCCTTAATGCTCCTTTGGCGGCAGATTTTCCCAAATATTGCCCATAAATCTCATCTTAAATGCCTGCTGCCCTCTCCATTTGGCCTCAAGTTGAGCATCCCATCATGAATAGTGACTCCAATGGTCATATTCTGGCCAACCCAAATGGCAGCGCATCCCCCTTTGCACGGTCGCGGACCTCGTGACTCTTTGCTTCTATGCGCATCTCCAATGCCGCGCAGGCCTCCAGAAGAGTAATTTATAGTCTTGCACTTCCTTTAAATTGCCTGGAGCACTAAGACTTTACTTCCCTCAGGTAGTCAGGTGGGCGCACCACCTGTGTAAACATCCACCCTGGCATCTATTGCTTTTCTTGGGAAATACCCACCTTTCATTGTTACAGGTGGCAATGCATACTTCACCATTGGCAATGCACTACCGTGGTTGATTCACTTAGCAATCTGTGGTCCAAGCCAAGGCATCAAACTGATCAATTTGCGTCGATAGCCCTTAAACCTATTAGTGGGATCATGTGCACCCTGTTTTGTCACCCTGGTCTTCTTATCGAGAAAATTTTCCTTTATCTCGGTTTCCAGTGTCTTGACTTTTGCTTCTATTAGTGCGCTCTTCGTCCTTAATCACACCCTTTCCTTCTCAAGTTCTTGGAGCCTGAAATTTCCCTACTGGACTTCTTTTTTAAACCCCAAGCATTCAGATTCTTTTGGTTGTGGATCCCTTCCTTTAAAGTGCCACAGGTTATCATGACTATGAGTGTTGCCTTGCATGGACTATGCACTACCTGCTCCATGGGGGCTCTCACTGTTTCCTCATATTCTAGCCTTGGAGGTACCTACGCTGTCAGGTTCTTGCACGTGGTCCTATAAGCCCATAGAATTGTTGGTACACGCAGATCCCAATTAGTTCATCTCGCGCCGTAGACCTTGTTCAGTGCTTCACATACTTTTTTAAAGGCTTCTGCATGGATGTCCTTCAGTGCACTAGGTCTTTCCATACTTCCTGGTTCCAACTGGAGGGGTTGTTTGCACCATTTCCTTACTTGCACCTGCTTACTAATCTTGTTTCTTATTGTACCAAATACCTGTATCCACCTAGATAAGTGGGAGCATGGGACCCCTATACCTCCAGTCTCAGTGGCATTGGTCTGCCTCCTTCAAGATAATTCACAAACATCGAGCAATGGTCTTTGTCGTGCTCCAGACCCTTGCATTTTATGTAGCATACCTCATCGCACACCTCTGGTCGGGCTATCCGGTCCTGTTTTAAACTCTGCATTTCCAAGCACAAGTTCTATAATTGCGCGTGAATCTGCTGAACTCCCAGTTTAGTGTCTTGTATTGGGGTCTCGTGCAATCTCATCGCGGCCTCCAAGACCTCAGCTTGAGTGGTCAACTTTTGTTGTGACAGCGCATTCTATAGGTGCTATGTTAACAATGCTACAAACCACGCACAATGTTGCCCATCTGTTAGTGTCATGTTTCCTTTGCGAATTTTTCACTTCAGCCTTTGATCTAGATCCCACGGGGTTTCACCTAGTAGCATCGTGATTTCCTTGAACCCAATGATTGACTGAGCCTACGACTTTGTCCTGCTAAATTCTATATTTAGCGCTGCTTGGATATTCATGATCCTTGCATTTGGGTTGTCACTGGAATGCTTAATGTATTAGGTCAGCATGTGATCCTACAGAGTGCTGACCAATGTTGCCTTATTTATATGGTCATCCGTGACTCCCTGTGCTTCCCATATTGCTTTTATCATGAACCAAAATTGGTTTGGATCTTCATTTCATACTCCCTTGAATACTGGTAGCTTTATCGCGCTCGCCATATTACTTCGCGGTGGTGGCGGGGTTGATGAAGACGGGGTTGAAAACGGTGAAATAGGAGGTGGCGTGGGCGGAGTTGGTAGGCGTGGAATTCTCTGCCATATCAGATTTATCACACTTCTTGGTGAGACTTTTGCGAGCTCTTCTTCGCCCCCTCGCAGAGGTGAAATAAAAGGTTGGTTTTTGGTTCTATGCTACCCTCATTTTTGTAGATTTTCCCACTTCGCGTAGTCCAAAACATCAATTTAGTCGGATAACCTGCTTCTCACACTGTAGAATTTTAATCCAAGTGTTCAAAGATTTAACATACTTACCTCGCGGTCACTTGAGGAAGTGTCGTTCTGCCTCACTATAACTGACTGAAGTATCTACCGCAATTCGGTGATAAATCCTCCTATGATTCGGTCGAGCCAATGATCGAAAATGTGTGTGATCTTATCCTCTGATGCCTCCAATTGGCGCACCAATTCTGGAGTCCACACAATTGGTTTGTTGATTGTATACCTTCCTTGATTGTCTGCTAGTTTCGCAATCCACTCATACAGCTCAAAGGGGAAGGATGCAAAGAAAATTTCGTGGATTTATATACATAAGTAGCAGTCTAACCACATTTATTTTGATAATAGTGGATTCTTGTTTTCCTGCGTCAAGAACTCATGAATCTTCTTGTCCAACCAATCCTCAATTTCTTTCTTTGTTGGATTCCAGTGATCCAACATCAAATATCTCTTATGCAAATCCCAGTCCCGACAATGTAGCCATTTGTTGGCTTATAGGGGCCTGACCCAGGTTCAGAGTTAGTTATCCAAGCAAATCCCGGTACTACTGGCCCTTTTGGCAACAGTCTGTGGAGCGTGGACTGAGGTCTCACCCGAAGTAGTATGGGAGGGTGCTGTTGCACAAAAATTGTCACCTTGACATTCTGCAATTAGTGTGAGTCTATCACCACTCATACCTTCCTCCTTTGCAAGCCTTAAACCTTAGTTCTTCATATCAAGCCTTGAAAATAAGAGAAAGACCTTAAAAATCTCTAAAACTCTGGTTCCACACTTTCTCTTAGCATTACCTACAGTCCCGCACCTATTGGTCATGTCCCCTGTGCACTTGACGCTCTGTATCTGTGTTATGGGTGCGGACCCCTGTAAAAGTTAAAAAGGCGCAAGTACATTCTTAAAAGCTCACTTTGAGTCATTTTTGGAAGCTTCTAGAGGGAATCTTGAGGTGGCAAATTCGCTCCTTAAAGGTTCATGCATCCCATACCTTAAGGAGCTAACCCCTTGATGTGAGGAGGTTATCACTTTGAAGGAGGACTCTATCCCTTCAATGGTGGACCTGTAACCTCCTTCTTTTACACTATAAAATGAAGCATTGGGCTGGTTACTGGAGAGGTTGAAAGTTGAATATTTTTTAGGGTAAATGCTGCTGGAACTTAGTCTTCCTAATTGAGCTTTTGAGAGGAGAGATTACATACCTTTTGATCTCATTTGGAAGAGAGTGAGGCTTGTCATAGTAGAGGAGATTCCTGTTTGGACCCTGGGAAGAGCTTGTACAACATCAAGGCACCAAAGGTTGTAAAGTTCTTCTATTTCAAAGTTAATACAATCAAGTTTATTTTTCTCAATAAGCTGTGTTTTATGGTTTATTTCATGGATTCTGTTATCACCCTAAAATCTTTGTCTCTAAGCTTTGGTAAGTTGCCTTGTTTCTAATCATAGTCTTATAAGTTTTGAGTCAGCTCATCACAATTAGTGTCATTCTCATTTACAAACCCTCCTTCTAGTCATGGTGTTAAAGGGTCTCTAGGTCATTTCATGCTTTAAGGGTTAGGTCATAAGGTTAGAAGTCTTTTAAGATCATATCTCTTTTCCAAAAAAGGTTTGACAGCCTCATTCCATGTTTTAGAAGTCTTACCAGGTGTTTATAAGTCATATCTCACATCATGTTGGAGAAATTTTGAAAGTAGCTATGAAATCACTGAACTAGGTGTTTTCGCAGCGCGCTACGAAACCCCTGTAGCAGCCTGTTTTATCAGAGAAAAACTGTCTTTACTAGTCAACTTACAGAAGATTTCCTGAGCAGCTGAGAACTCAATTTTTCAAACTGAAAGAGGTTTTTCTTCCTAACATGCTACAATACAAAAACCTCTTTCAGTTTCTTCAAATTCATTCTCAGGTGGGAGTTATTTATGGTTGAACTTGCGCTACAAATCTGTTGTAGGTGCAGTTTTTCATCTCCTGTTTGACAACTATTTTTCAAAGACTTATTTTGGGCGGTAGGAACAATGTTTCAAAAAAACAGGAGAGGTTTTTGTTCAAAATTGACTGATTCAAGAAAGCCTCCTTCAGTTTCCTCAAATTCATTCTGAGCTGGGAGAAACGGGTGACCAAAGTTGCGCTACAAAACTGCTGTAGGTGCAGTATTTCAGAAAACGGATTTTTCCTGTTTGCCACGTGTTTTTCAAGGACAATTTCTGGACAGCTGGAGAAATTTTTTACAAAACCAGGAGAGGTTTTTGTTCTGGACAACATGGGCTACAAAAACCTCCTTCATTTTCGTAAAATGTGTCACGGATGAAGAGATAAAGGCTCTGTCCCACGTGCTATTTTCAGGGATCCTAAACCCTAAAAACAGGGAAACATGTTCCCTAATTTCTAGGGTTTGTCTTCAGCAGTCAGATGACCACGTGGGAGGCTTAATAAAATTCGACTTCATGGAGTGTTAGGTGTCAAAGAATGCTTTAAATGTTTCGATATGGTTGTTGTAATCATAATAAGGAGTTACACTCCTAGTTGTATTAGGTCTCTAGGACTCCTAGTTAGGTGTCATTTGCATTTAATAGTTAGTTTTAAGTATCATTAGGTGTCATAGTAGAATGAATTCGAATTTCCCTCATGTTTGATGAGGAATCCAAGTTATGTAAAGAGCTCTATATATAGCTGAAGCATCAATGTACAAAGGGTTGGAAATTTTATGAAAAAACTTGTATTTGGCTTATGTAAGACTCAGTTTCAGTAATACATGTTTGGCTTTACTTCTCAGGATTCATGAGGGACTGTTTATGTTCAGAATATGTGATGTTTTCCTTTCCCTAATTCTTGCTGTGTTATGGATGTATAATCACTCAGAATTCACTGAATGTGCTCTGACTTCCTGTATACATTTATAAACTGACTGTGTGGTTTTATATGAGTTTGTATTCTGAATGTTTGAATGCTGAATGCCCTGACTTCCATGTAAGGTTGAGTTCATTTTTTTTTGAGGTGTATTGACTCCATAAGCCCAATGGATAGTTGTTAAATTTGTTTCCACCATTTATATTTCTCAGAGTTGTTCTATTAGAGTTAGCCATCTTATCTTTAATCAAAATCATTAACCCATCTAGAGAGAGCCCTCTCAGGTTGAGGAGGCTAAGCCTCAGCCTAAAGTAGGTTTGAAACAGTTACTTGAGGTCTTCCTGGTCTGCAGCCTTCCAGGGTCTGATTTTGAGATAACAGGTTGTTTGATTAATAATTGATTAATTCATCTTGAGTTAATTAGTTGGAGAAAATCAAACATGAAGTCTATGTGAAGTCTACGTGAAGACATGCAACAGTTTCTCCATTGATTGAGGAATTTATCCCTTAATTAAGGAGATGAGGATGAGTTGTACTTTGAGTTTTAATTAGTTAGCTCAGTTATCTGAGTTAAGTCCAGTTAGATTAGTACCAACAGTTTGAGGAACTGATTGTGAGTTCCGTTAGTTAATGCTTGCATGCATGTAACTACTGCACTTCAGATAACTGGATATTCTCTCATAAATAACTCATGCATGTCAGTTCAGTCAGAGACCCAGTTGAGATTAGATGATGGGACAGTGTACTATCAGTTGCAGGAATATTCCATTGAGAATATCTCTTGCTTGAGAAAGAATTCATTCCTTGAGGATTGCACACTTACTTCTTCAATTTAGTGAGTGTGTGATGAGGCCATTCACACAGGTGACATCATTGGACCCCAAGAGAAACTGCACAAGGAAATAGGAGGCTTGGAGGGCTAAGGAAAGACATATGTTGTGTCTATTCAGTCTATAAGCTGTATTCTGAGATTGTATTGAGAGCTGGATAGTTTTTGAGCTAAGGCTTTGCGTAATCTGAGATATTTCCACTTATATGATAATACAAAGATTGGGGTTTTAGGTTGAGGCTTTCCCCGGAGTTATCTTCTGTGTTCATGTGTGTTTTCTTTCGCTTCATCTGTATTATGTGTTCCATTTGATCTTGCTCATATTCGATTAAGCTTCCGCAAGTTTGTTTGTAGAAGTAGATCAAGTATATTGTTTTAGTTTATTGCATTATCAGGTGATCTACATGTGAAATTTATAGATTTTCCTTTATTTATTAATGTGCCTTTCAACTATCCAATGGAATTGCCAACACTTCATGACATTAAAGAAAACTACTTAAATAACAGTTTGGTTGTACCCATCTATGTTCATCAGATTGTCCCTTGCTCTTATTCCAGACAACATGCTACCATATTGGTATATCCTTGGAGAATTATTTCATGGGTTTATGTTCTTTGTTTGGGTCATACAAAAACAATATATTGTCATATATATACAGGTGCGATTGCAAGTTGGCATCCTTCCTATAATGCCATGCTTCTATCTAAGCCTAGTTTTAAATTGAAGTGTTACATTACTTAGCAGCAACACCTATAAACAATGCCTTGCAACAACTATAATCATCATTGCATATTCCCCATCTAATTGATCAAGTTCATAATTTCAGTAGATTTTCATGCTGCCATAGAGAATGGTTTCAAGAACCGACTACTTTTCTTTGGTTAGTGATGTGGCCGGTTACTTTCCATCCCTTTTTAATCCCTCCAGAGAGGCTAAGTGTTATACACAATTAAATTTTCTCTTGCCAACAATTGAGTAAATGTAATATATAAAACAAGTATGTCATGTATTGTGTAAATGTATTCTATTTAGGATTTGATCTCTAGTAGAATGAAAATGATTGTTTTAACCTATTTTGATGTCTACCTCCACTGACTAGAAGTTTATATCTATTATTCTCTACCCAAAGTTTCCATTCTAGGTTATACACATACACACGCAATTATTCAACTAAGTTGTTGCCCTCTCATAGTTTGGTTGACTTTGAATATACTACTTAATTGGCTCTAAATAGATCCTACTCTAATTAACTAACATGGGATGCATCACTAAAGGTATTTTTATTTATACCTCATGAGTTGAGTACTGATGGCCTTACTCACTTGTTCCATTATAGAAATTGACAGGTCTAAAATGGACCTCCTAAGGAATAGTATAAAATAATAGTGGAAATAATAAAATAAGATTAGAGTACATCATCAAAATTTAGAGGGGAGAAAGAAAAAACTACTTTTTCAAATCTTATTTTCATCTTATCTCCCTATGATTTTACTCAAATTTTGAGTGGGAGCACTCATTGGATTCAAAATTTAATTCCTCCTCTAAGGAGTACCCATGTTACATACTTTTGATAGATCTAGCTACACAAAAAATGAGAAATACATGAAAAAACATGATTGCAATCACATTTTTCATTTATTTCTCATTTTACATGTAGAAGGGTCCATCAAAAGCATGAAACATGGGTAGTCCTTGGATGAGGAATTAAATTTTATATCCAATGAGTGATCCAATCGAAATTTGAGTAAAACCATAGGGAGATAAATTGAAAATACAAGTTGAAAAAATAGTTTTTTATTTTTATTTTTTTATTGTTTAAACTTCTTATTTTTTTGCTCTCAAAATGATGAATCATCCCCCATGGTTGACACCATCCTATTGAATCCTATTGGTTCTTATAAAGTTTTTTGGTTGTACACTTTTTTTTTAGGCACATTTAGACCTCAAAAATTTCTTTAATGACTAGAACAAAAATCAACTTAGTAAGTGGCATTGTGTTATACATTCACCATTTTTTAGAACTTGCTGAAGGTATTTATAGTTCTACAATTTCATAAATCATATTGAATTCATCATATCATGGCAAGCACAACATATTATTAAGAATTCATAATACACATAACATATTGTCACTTTGTTGTGCCTTTACCACTGCAAGTTGTTGAAAAAATTGTAGTTTCACCATCATCTTTCAATGTTTCGACCTTAGGCTCTTATAAATATATATAACCACAATAAGTAGTGCATCTACTTGTTAGAGGCTTTCCCTCCCCAAAAAAAATCGTAATTGTATTAAGGAAAACAAAATTACATGTTGTAGATGCTTGTAAGCATTCATCAAGCCAGTCGAGACTGGTGTTCACAAAGCAAATACAAAAAAAACTATCTTAATTTGAAGAGAAACATGTTATCCTTTCCTCCATTTATTTTTTTCCACTTTCCACCATTCTCCTTGAGATGGAGTGGTGGATAAAAGAGCTAGCTGGTTTTCTTCATCCATTTTCGGAATTTCCTTATCTGAATCTAAGATCTGAGACGTGTTGATGTTTGTATCCTCCCAATTCCTTAGACTCGGTTCTCTCCTCCGGCTGCAATGTGGGATCTTGGTGTTTATGAGACTTCATGTAGAGTTTCCTTATTTTCTACATTTTTTTATAGATTTTGGACTTCTACTTTTGTAAGGGGATCCATTTCTTCATCATCCTCATCTTCTTTAGGCAGATGCTTTGGAAATTTCCATCCTTTGGGTTACTTTCCTGGTTTCTTCTTACTTCATGGCTCTTTCTTGGCCTCGGGACATGTATTTTGTAGATGTCCAATTTGTCAACATATTCAACATCAGAATGTCATGTTTGCAAAGTCTAGAAACTGAGTCCAATACTGCTTGTTGTGAGTCAACAGGATGTGATCCAACAATCCTTTTCTAAGATCCACCTCTCCACATACTTTGGCGAAAGTGAAGATTCGTTCTTCAACTCTTTTTGTATCTATCTTTATATATCTCCCTAAGAGATTACAGATGCCTTCTAGTACTTTATGATGCCAAAAATGTAGGGGAAGGTTATGCAATCTAACCCATAACGAAATTCTAGATACTACCATTTTATTTTCATTAAAATATGGGAACCATGGAGTGATGAAGAGTCTTGTAGTTCAACAAAAGCATGGGCCTTCTTGCGAAATATAGTCATGTTCCTCTGATGATGCAAACTTTACTATGAAGAATCCCTTGGAGTAGAGGTGGATCTCACAATTTAGTGTCTAATTTGTGAAGCTCCAGTGGAAAAGATCCATTGGTTTTGGCCATAAAATATTGAATGCGTATACAACTTCTTGGGCTTCATATGTTGAATGCAGATGGTTTGTTCCTGATAGAGCTACAATCAATGCAGGAACTTGATTCAACTGTTACACTATATAGGGGATGGGATTATTGTGTGTACATTTTGGATTTGTGAAGGCAACCTGTTTTCCATTTAGAATGTCTTTGAAAGATGGGCCTCCTTGATTCAATGTTAGTCCTTTGGGAATATTAGATTCAACCACACCCCTGACACCCTTTGGTTTACTTGATCCAGAAGATCCTCCCTGCAGTCTTAGATTTAAAAATATGGTGGATGATGGGGTGACATTATAATCTTGTAATTTCAGTTAATCCTCCATTGTTTTGCCTCTGCAGATGAGGCTTTGTAACCTTATCGGATAACCTAGATTGTGTAGGATATTTTTCTTCAATTTTGCAACCTCTTCAGAAAGCCCAAACCCAAAAAAGTATTGATTTTCCAATAGGAGATCTAATAAATACTTGGAGAGTTGACTGTGATTCTAGATCCAACTTCCTTTCTTGAAATTCATGTGTGTCAATATCCATATCTGTGTCGAAATTCAGATTTTGGTGACTTTGAAGAGATTTTCATGAGAAGAATAAGCTCTTATGCAAGATTTGGTCCCATGGAAACCTCATATTGGTTAAAAAGAACATCTAATCCAACGAGCTACTTCATAGATCCAGCTCCAAAAATCATTTTCAACTACTGTGTGTCTACAAAGGGATGTTAAACCTTCAATCCAACAAATTCGACTGTGGATCTACTGCTAGGGCCGCTTCAAAAGGGTAAACAACTACTACACTCTCAGCGGGCCAACGATATGATATGAGTAGTACCACACCTGTGGGGATAATAGATTTGGTTATCGAATTTTGTTCAAGGTACTCTTCTATCCAAGATGAATCCAGATCTAACACTAATTTGCATCCCCCTTGGCCATCGGTCAATCGATCCTGTGTTGTGATGTCCCTCCAACCCTCTGCAACAATGATCAACGCAATTCCTTGTGGATAAGACTCAACTGTGTTGAGAAAAGGGCCATGGATTGAGAGAGAGTGAGGATCCGGGTATGCAATGGTTCACAACTCCTGCACTGATACCATCGCTCCTCTCTCTTCAGATCCATCATCTACATGTTAGAGGTTATTGAGGGATTGTATAGTTGATACATAGATAGGGAAATGTTTGTAGAATCTTTGACCTTGGAAACTTTGATATCAATCCTTAGCTATCTTGGAAAATTTAGAGCTGGAATTTAATACCCAAGAATAGATGTTTACTAGAAACATTACAATTCAAAAGGTATAAGTGGATGATAGGACCTTTCAAAACTATAATGTATTCATGTATTTATGAACCTTTGAAATCAAAAGCATAGGTCATTATTATCTTTGATTCATATGAAACTTTGTAATGAAATTCACACCTATATCGGTTATAGAATAAGTATAACACTTTATCTTGAGGAACTTGTAAACCCCATTCCCGTCACTGCATCTTGGGCATTGGGTCTAATCAACAAACATCTCCTCGGACTTAGGAAAGTCAACGGGGTGTGTTACATTACTTAGGAGAGTATTGTGGTTAGTAATGGTTCTAGCATTGAAGTCTCCAAGCAAAATGATATTACCTTCATTCCTTAGACTATGGATATCATGTTCCAAGGTATTAAAGGGTAAATTCTTATCTAGGTTGTTTTTCTTATCAGAGGTAGAGTTGATAGAGTTGATAGGAGAAAAATAACAAATTGCAACAAAAATCCTATTGGTGTAAGATTCGTAAACTTTTATCCAAATGTACTGATTGAGGGGGTCAATCTTATGAAATTGAATGTGAGAAGGAATATTATTTTTTATGTTACAAGTTATACCACCAAAACCTTTATGATATGATTTCCTGTTTCCCGTTAACTAAAGAATGTATCCATGTATGTGGGGGACCCTAGATTCATCATGCTCCCAAGTTTCAACTAAGAAAATAAGATCAATATAACTTGGAACCCAACTCAACATAGGACCTTTACGCAATGGAAAACCATGATAGTTCCAAAAGAGGATCCAATGTGTTCCTAATTCCTATTTATTACTTTCATTTTGGACTCTATCTCTAACAATAACTTTCCTATTTTCCTATTTTTAATGATTGCACATTTCCCTTCTTTTCTTGCCTTCTTTACCTTTTGGATCTCTTTCCTTAGATCAACTTGGTCTTCTAGAATAATATCTTCATTTATATCCGAGACCTTTCTTGGTTTCCTTTTGAAAAAGTCTCTGATTTTAATATGGCAAAGGATGGATTGATCTTTAGTCTAGGTAATAGCTAAACGCCTCATAAAATTCCATGCCGAATCTAGCGATAGTTCAGAATTCCTTGATTTCGTATCTCGTTTCTGCATAGAGTTTGAATGCTAAAGCTTTAATCTTGTGTAAGGTAACTAGTCCACATGGAATCCCTCGCGGAGTGTTGGACACTTTCACACTACCTGTGTTATCCTACATAGATCCAGAATCTGCTGGAAACTGTGTAAACAACTAGGGTTTGCAACCTAGATACCTATTTTATTGTAATGAAATAATTAGAGAAATTCTAGTGTTTACCTGTTTTTCATTTTGTACAAACAAATTACTAAGCCTTGTAAGGGTTCTTTTTGTTTTAAAGAAGAGACTTTACTTCCTTTGGGTAATTTGTTTTATTAGTGTTTTAAACTTAAAAATTCCTATGGAATGAAATCTTTTGTAAATTCTTTCAACTAAACTTATCCATTTATAATACATAATCATGTATGCTTTGACTATATTTACTACTGAATTTGTTTCTTTACTAGCTTTTCTTTCATGGATTTATAGTCATAGTTTGTTTGGTTACTAGCTTTTCTTTCATGGATTTATAGTCATAGTCTTCCTAATTTTCATTCTGAGTAATTATTGTGATTTTCATTCTGAGTAGTGAAGGTGTTTTAGTGTTTTTTTGTTTCTTGTTCATGTAATTACTATTCAGATAGCTTTGAAAAGAATTCTTTACTTCTATTAGAAGATACCTTATTGATACAAAAAGAATTCTTTACTTCTATTAGAAGATACCTTATTGATAGGATTTCCTTGATATTTAGTGAAGGTGTTTTTTTGTTTCTTGTTCATGTAATTAATATTCATATAGCTTTGAAAAGAATTCTTTACTTCTATTAAAAGATACCTTATTGATATGATTTCTAGGATCAACCAACCAGGAAATTAACTCATTTAATAACTCTAAATCAATTAACAATTCAGAGTAAGACTTTTAATAACTCTAAATCAATTAACAAATCAGAATAAGACTAATAAGACTTATTAATCTACAGAATTTTAAGCTTTAATAAGAGAATATAGCTCCCAACATATTTTAACTTATCTGAGGCTCCCAAGAGATTTTAATTTGTCTGAGTTTGCAACAGATTTTAACTTATCTGAGTTTGTTGCTTCCAGTTTTGGTCTATACATAGACCTTCACTTTGTTTTCCTCCAACTTATTTGAGTTTGAAATAGATTTTAACTTATCTGAGTTTGCTGCTTCTAGTTTTGGTCTATACATAGACATTCACTTTGTTTTCCTCCCTACCGTGTGATTTACTATGCCAGTAAATCTCCCCCATGCTATCCCTGAATTAGGGAATTCTTTCTCTCTTTGAGACTAAGTGTATATCCAGCTATCTAGTCTTAACCAGACATATTCTTTTTCTCCTTCGAGACTAAGTGTATATCCTGCTATCCTTCGAGACTAAGTGTATATCCAGCTATCTATCTGGTCTTAACTAGCCATATTCTTTCTCTCCTTCTGGTCTTAACTAGCCATATACTAAGTGTATATCCAGCTATCTATCTAGTCTTAACTAGCCATATTCTTTCTCTCCTTCTGGTCTTAACTAGCCATATTCTTTCTCTCCTTCGAGACTAAGTGTATATCCAGATAGCTAACACAACTGGGTGACCTCTCAGCAAAATGTTTCCTCTTGTTGATCTCAGATACCCCTATCATCTTGATCTTTTTTTCTTTCAAATACTTTCCAAGATTTAGTTTTGTTTCTTGGAACAAGTAACTACTTCTTTTAACCAATTAATAAAAAAAAACATCATTTACTAATAACTACAAAATTCCTTCTCATAACTTAATTTAAGAACAATTTATAATTTAAAGAAAAGTAATAATTGGTTTGGTTGCAGTAAAAAAATAAATATTTAGGTTAACGGGGATGTTACAGGTAGTTTCTTGTTTTTCCCTCTGTCAAAGTTCAACCACTTTAACAAAATTGACTTTAGTAAAAAAAAAAATTCCAATATCTTTTAAACAAAAAATGTATTCCTGACCAAAAGGTAGTTTTTTTTTTATTTTCCTTCCATCTAAGTTCAACCACTTTAACATAATTCACTTTAGTAAAAAGTATTCAATAGAATTTTATTCTCGATAACCTAAATATATAGGTAATATTAAATACTTTGTTGGATAGTCTTAAATGTGGATTAATAATATGAATGCACAATAAAATTTAAATCCAAAAATATAAATTTGTGCTTACAAAATATTTAATAATAAGTAAAAGATAAAATAATA
>APFE030415516.1:27053-38844 GCA_000404065.3 Pinus taeda
TTAATTATAAAACAAGTGGTAGAGATTTTATTATGAAATATATTGAAATATTCACAATAATATATATAGAAATTAATTTAACTGAAAAAATATTCATATCAACATATCTAATATTACATATATAATATTGATAAATCATAATAATTACCCTTAATATTATCACATAAACTATTTACCTATTAAAAATTTACTTAATTAAAAAATTATATATAATTTTGATAATAATTTATTTATTTTTTATGATATTTTTTAAATTGGGCAATAACAACATGTATAGTAAAATAAAAATTTTAATACCTATCATGCTGACAGTGAGTGATAACAATAACATATTTATATTCAACCATCAAAATATCAATAAAAAATATTTAATGTAGATATAACCATTTTTTTTTACCTTGAGCATGTTTATTTTAGTAAAAAGAAAATTATAAACCAAATCATATTCATTTATATTATACATGGCATCAAATAAACATAAAGTTAACATAAAGACTATAGTTATAGCCGTGTCAAATTAAAATTAACATAGTGAATGATACCGTGCCATTATTCCATTTTCCAAGTTTCAAAACAGAATTTTTGTAGCATCTTTTACAAATAGTTGTCGCAATTTCAAGTACACCTTTTACAAATAGTTGTCGCAATTTCAAGTACACACTGATCGAACCATAGGGATAAAATGACAATGTCAGGACTTGGAAGAGATGCAAGTTCTTGCAGCTTTCTTCATACATGGACCGTATTATTGTCTCTCGTCGCTGTAAAATCCCATACCAATCTCAATAGATGGTCTGAGTGACAACAATGTATTTACTTACAGGTCGAGATAGCGAACTCAATTTCTCTAACCATTAACAGATACAACTCTTACACTATATGGCTCTCACTCTTATTATAAACATATCATTAAATGAAATGCTCAAACTATAGCTACTATAATGAAACACTCAAAATATAGCTACATGTATTAATTGGAATCCAGTGTGTAACCAGCTGCTCCCATGGAATAAATAACTAGTGACCCCCTCTTCCATCACAGTAGGAAAATATAAAGCTGTTGTTGCAAGCTCAATTCATTGAGGCCGTCGCTGAGATCATAGTTCTAAAGACGCCACAATCTGCCCCACATTAACATGAACTCAAGAAGAGCGTGTGTTGCAAATTATTGTAGTCCCGCTGGTGTGGAGTCGTCTGAAGTAACAATAGTATCACGCAAATGTGGTGCAGAGAAGTGTTAAACGTCTGGAGAGCGGAACACACAGCATGAGTGGAAGGTAGCTCGATGCCATGGAGTTTCTATCGTGTGTTTGACATTTGCAATAGGCGTAGTCTGTCATGCACCATGAGCTCATTTCAAGATTGTTTGTCCTAACCCAGCTTTCTGTTGTGAAATTCTTGGCATTGAAGAAGCATTTGAATTTTTGGGCACCCACCAGTCTGTTGTGAAATTCTTGGCGCGGAAGAAGCATTTGAATTTTTGGGCACGGAGATAGCATTGAAGGCGTATCTGTGAAGAAATCTCCGGAGCTGTACAATTATCGGCAAATAAATAGACCTGTCCCTTCCTCGATGTAGACCTGTCCCTTCCTCGACCTTGCTAAAATATCCAGCGGTCGCGGCAGTATTTTCCGATGGAGGCTGGAGTCCTTTCCTGGCCGGAGGGCTGCAGTCCCGTTACATGACCATGCATGTATGGTGAAGTTGCTAGGCCATTGATCTCCAGCTTGAGGTCCCATCATAGTATTCTTAAACCACATTGAATACCCAAATAGCATAGGATTTCTCTAAGCATTTAATAGACAGTGATTGTGTTGATACATTATACTTAAATATAAATATAAACAAGATTTTATATTTATTAATTGAAATGAAAAAATAATTGGGCTAATATATTGACGGTATGTAAAAAAAATAGCTCATAGTTACCAAAATTTTATTACACAACTTTAATAATCACGTAATTTTTATTTTTTATTTTTTAAATAATTTTTATACAAATTTACAAGAAAATTGTATACCTCATCTACCTAAAGACTAGTATAATAAATATTTTTAAACAAAATTATTTTTCAGTGTGTAAGATAATGTTGTTCTTGTTTTTTCTTTGCAAGATTGAGTCTAGGTAGGGCTAACCCTAATATTGGCTAGAAGAATGATTCATTCATTGTTGAGATGTTATCACCAAGATTGTGTGAAACTTGGTGAAGCTTGGATGCTCCTTGGGATAATTTAATTCCCTCAAAAGTGGATCCCATCTTCAAATTTGAACCAATAGGTTGATGAAAACTAAACCCTACACAAACCAATTCCTCTACACTTCATAAGTAATTTGTAATTTGTAAAATAATATTATTTTTAACTTCCTATTAAAAAATCCAATTACATTGACAAATAACCTCATAATGGGCCATATTTAATCTCATAAAAATACACTGTGTGCAAGTCTATTATTTAAGTTTCTTTTAATAGAGAGAAATCATTAATAAATCTAAATAGTAAGAGGCTGCGAGTTGATTATCCCAAACTTACAATATTTGAAATAAATTATATGCTTAAATTTTGGAAAAAAATAAAACTTAAAAGTAAGAGGATGAGAGTTTGTTATAATTAAAATTGTTTTTTTCTTCTTACCAATAATAAAATCCATCGCAGTAAATATTTGATTTTGAAAAATCATTTATATTGGATGAGAGCAGACTCTGAGTGGAGGAGCGTCGCATCACTGCCAATCACTTGGGGCCATGGCGGACCAATAACCTTTTAACAGATGCAGGGGGAAGCACTACATATCATGTATTTCTGCGCTGCATTCTTGTCTTTGACACCTCTCAGGCCATCTTAAAGGGCCGCCTCCCGGGCCCTACATCTGTAAGTGTCCATCCTCCAAAAGAATCATTTGTCATCCTACATTCTTCACAAGTGGCATCTTTTTTATATAATTCCTCCATCGTCATCCTCGGCTCGTTTCCTTTCGTCTCTGCGCACTCCTACACAGGGACTTTATTCTCCCATCCATTACAACATCTTATATCTCCCTCAGACCTCAGTTCTAGCTTTCTTTTCCATGTCTTGGAACATATTCAGGGTATGCATAATTCCTTTATACTGACTCTAGCGAGCGGCGAGCAACTGAGGCGCTTCTATGAAAGGTTAGTTCCTTCCGTTTCCTCTCATAGTTATAATTGTAGAGAACTATCACTTTGTCTTGTCTAGATATCATTAACATTATAGGGGTTTAAAGTGTTATGGAAAATTGGTAGATACAGGAATACAGGGAATTATTTTTGTGTTTTTAATATAATCCTATTTTCTATTGAAGATTTTACTACTCCTGGACTCTCCCAGTGAATATAAATCTTTGTTTTAGAATTGAGTGAGAGTATGGGATAAGATAGATTACCATGTCATGTTTCTATTCTTCTGAGAGGTTATGGTCGTCTGTGGAATATATTAAAAAGTACTTATTTGTTTATAGGCCTTGCTTTGATATTAGATTCAAGGTGTGCCAATGGTGGTGCATTCTTGAATTTTACTGCTGCTGTATCATCTATCCAGATTCTTCCTCGTAGCCTGAACTTTCCGGTCATTTGATCTCTGCTTATTTTCCGTTGCCGGGAGCTCCCTGTGAACTTAAATCTTAGTTTTAGATTCAACTGAGTGTGCGGGATAAGATAGATTCCCATGTCCTGGTTCTAATCTTCTGAGAGGTTATGGTCATTTGTGGAATATTTCAAAGACCACTTTTTTTATTACAGGCCTTGCTCTGTGATTAGATTCAAGGTGTGCCATTGATGGTGCATTTTCTTATTTTTCTACTGCTGTATCGTCTGTCCAGCATCCTTCTTTGCAGCCTGAATTTTCCGGTCATTTCGATCTCTGCTTATTTTCCGTTGTCGGGAATTTCGGCTTCAACCCATATTCCGGCGTATTGACGACCTCCCTCGTACTGCCACATTTGTCCCTTTTTCGACTTTTTTAGTCTTTCAACATAAATCCTTTCCACTTTCTATTAATGCCGGGAGGTCTATGGCTTTATCTATTCTAGCTCCTCGAATTTGTTGATTGGTACTTTCGATCATTCCACACAAATTTTCCTTAAATTCGAGCATCCTGCCAATATCCCGAGGTGGCAATTTGTCTGGCTGTCATTTACTCTCCCTGTTCTGGCATTTACTCTCCCGATCATTCCGCATAGATTTTCCTTAAAGTCGAACAACCTGCCGATATCCCGAGGTGGCTTTATGTCTGGCTGTCATTTACTCTACCTGTTTTGGCATTTACTCTCCCTGTTTTGGCATTTACTTGTTCGGCTGCTGACATCAGCCCATCACCGTCTCTGATGGACATTCTCAACGGTGAGTCCGACACATCGGACCTGGTAAAAGCCGCGATAGAGGCGGAAGCAAATTACAATGGTTCAGCCAATTTAACAGATTGGAAATCTAAATTGGTTGAGCACCTTCTTCCATCCAATCTCGTGGCTGATTTGAATGAAACCTCTCCCTCGGCTCACAGTCGCAAACAGTATTTCCGTCCTGCTAAAATCACTCCTCCCCCTTTTGCTATATGTTTGGATGGAGTAAAATTGTCGGACAGAATCGCAAGATTGCACTCACAGGCACTCATTGGGAAGTGGCATTTTCCAGACATGGCGAATGATCAGATAAGGAAATGGCTTACTGCTAGATGGAGCCCTCTCATTGGTTATACTCCCACCATAGTCCGCCTTATGTGTGACTGGTACAACTTCCATTTTTTGGAAGTTAAAGACCTTAATATCATATGGGGTCTGCCGTGGGTGCATGGGTGGAGTTTCTTGGCACTGCATAAGTGGTTTATTGGCTTCGACCCTCTCAGAAACACTCCACAGAACAATTTCATATGGGTTAAATTACCTGCTTTGCCATTGGAATTGTGGACGAAGGAATCTCTCTCCTTCATTGGAAATGCTATCGGTAAATTTGTGTTCGTCGACCCCAGATGTCTAGGTGCAAAAGACAAACGCGTTGCGTGGATTCTGATTGGAAAAGATTATAGAGGTGGTTTTCCCGACCACATCATTTTAAAATGATGTAATTTAACTGCCTGCCAAAGGTTAGATTACTGGGGAGTACCTTTTAGGTGCTCCATGTGTCATAGGATGGGACATTTAAAAGACGGGTGTCCTCGGAAGCAGCATGGAAAGTTTTGGAAAAAAGTTAACAAGATGGAACATATCTCTCGAGCCGCAGCTTTGTCTCCTAAAAAGGATGAGGAAGATACCTGCAAATTCAATTATACGACTCCCTCTGAACATAACATCTCTCCACCTGGTTGTATTCATGATCAATATTCCTAGCATATATTGGAGGGTCTGACTCATCGTCCTTTCCTATCGCCCAGGATTATAAAATCTCCTTCCATACCCTTAACAAGATCATATTCCATGGGAAATCTTAATGCTGTAAGGGACTCGACCATTTCGCCCCAGCCTCCTCCTCCTGAACCCCCTCTCAATATTCCTGTTAAATCCCCCTCTCCGGTTCCTAATGACATTGGTCTGTCCCGAATGAACGACCCCATCCTTATTATCCCCTCTTCTTCATTGTCACCTGACAAACTCAAACCATTATCGCCGAAACACTATGTTTCTAAGGGGAAAGCACCCATGTCCATGATTTCCCCCTCGGCCACTCCTTACAATTCCCCTTCCAACTCCATTGGGAGTGATATTGAATTGCTCCTCCAGAAAGATTCTCTTCAACTCCTCCCTTTGACTATCCATAAACCCTGCCATGCATCTTCTCCAGTCATAAGTCCCAATTCGGCGAAAAACATCACTGTACGCCGGAAAAACAACAAGGGCAGTAGACACTTTAGGGGCAGATGTGACTCTCATAGTCTCAATTTCCAGGAGTCTTCCCTCATTGAAGTTCCCATCTCGAATTATTCTGAATCCGGGCCTCTTAGAGCAAAAATGCCCGAGAAGATTTCCAGATGATGAATATTCTTTCTATTAACATAAGGGGTCTTGGAGCTGGCCCCAAATTTTTAGCTTTAAAATATCTATTTTTCTCTGCTCTGTACAGGTTGATTCTAGTCCAGGAAACCATGCATGACATATTGGATACTATTGCATTCTTCAGGTGTATGCTACCATCCTGGTATATGGCGACAATGGAGGCGAATGGCCTTTCAAGTGGACTTGCTGTATTATGGGATCCGAGGTGGATTAATGCAGTTACTTTCCGTTGTCTTGGGGGAATTTTGGTGGTCGCCAAATACAGAGGATATGCTGACTGCTTCCACATACTTAATGTATATGCTCCATACAAGAACAGAGATTCCTTCTGGAGCTTGTTTTTTGCCTCTAGTATTTTGGAGATTGAAACTCTCCTCATCGCTGGAGATTTAAATTGCACCTTGGGACCGGACGAAGTGTGGGGAAAGGGGAAAAAGTCTGATCCTATTGGGGAAAAAATCAGGGAAGCAATGCTGCATAACAATTTGGTAGACATATGTCCAGACTTTTTGGCTCATACTTGGGACAATGGTAGAGTGGGGGATGCCTACATTGCTAAAAGGTTGGATAGATTCATCTTGCATGGTACACTGCTAGAAAAACATGGTATTCCAAGCTCTTTTACTCTCCCTGTGTTTATTTCGGACCACAGGCCAATTTCTTTACAGTGGATGGAACATAATTCTCGAAAAAGTTACCCTTTTAAATTTAACAGGTATTGGCTGGAGGATGAATCTTTCAACTGCATGGTCCGTGATGTTTGGAGTGCTAATTGTCCTTCAACAAAGATTTCTTCAACTAAAAACCTAATTAATAAAATGAGGATCCTCATATCCAAAGTAAAAGATTGGCAGATACATAAAAAGCAAAAAAAACAGTCTTGAATTGAAGAAGATTGACGAAGAGCTAAAAGCAATAGCCGAGGGTATGTCGTCACATACTATTCCATGGAACAGTGGAGCGCAGATTTGGGAGCTCGGAAAAAGAAAACAGAAATTGTTGCAAATGGAAGAAAGATCATGGAGGCTAAAAAGCCGAGTCACTTAGCAAAAAGAAGGTGATAAAAACACAAAATTCTTCCATCGTTATGCAAGCAAAAGGCGAGCTTCAAATACTCTATGGAAAATAAAAAATGAAGAAGAGGCTTATTTACACTCCCAAGAAGATATATCAAAGGAAGCTATCAAATACTTTAAAATGGCATATTCCCGGGATGCTAACAGGAGTATAGAAGATATATTGTGGGGCATTGAACCTTTCCAAAAGATGTTTGATGAGGAGGATAATTCAAGATTATATGCTGCTGTTTCTGAGGAAGAATTACTTTCTGTAATGAAATCATTTAAAAAAGACAAATGCCCTGGCCCTGATGGCTGGACCATAGACATTTTCATACACTTCTTTGAAATGATGAAAAGTGACATGCTGGGGATGGTTGAAGAGACCAGAATCAAAGGGAAGATTCATCATATCATTTCTTCCACCTATATTGCTTTGATTCCAAAAAAAAGGAATCCTCTACCTTTGTAGATTTCAGGCCGATTTCTCTATGCAATGCAATCTATAAAATTATATCAAAATTAATAGCCGAAAGAATCCGTGGCATCTTAGCAACTCATATCTCTAAAGAACAGCATGGGTTTCTTAGTGGAAGGAACATCTTAGATGCAGTGGCTATTGCCTAGGAAGCGTTACATTCAATGAAAACAAAAAGAATTGGAGCTGCCATCCTTAAAATTGATTTTAAAAAAGCATATGACTGTTTAGATTGGGGCTATCTGAGATGTTTACTTATAAAAATCGGGATGGATGACTTGTGCACTAAATGGATCATGGCTTGTGTGGAAGGGGTAAATTTTGCCATTCTCATAAACAGATATCCCACATCCTTCTTCTCAGCGCAAAGAGGTCTGCACCAAGGATGCTCCCTGTCACCCCTCTTATTCATCCTGGTCATGGATACACTCAGTCTACATATCAAAAGAGCAGTTGTTGCAGGAAATATTGATCCTCTTTCAATATCCAGAGGTAACTCCTTTACACACAACCTCTTTGTGGATGATGTCTTACTCTTCGCTATGCTTTGTAGACATTCATGGCTTATTATGCATGAGATATTAATATCATTTCAAAAGGCCACTGGACTAATTATCAATGAAGAGAAATCCTCATTTCATTTCGGAAATTTTAAAATGGAGGAGATGGATTATGTATTACAGTTATATAACATTCAGGTGGTTCCATTAAAGAGGGTATCAAATATCTCGGTTATCATCTTAAGCCCGTGGATTATAACATAAATGACTGGGCATGGATCACCTATGGATTCTACAAGAGAATTTCGGGGTGGGAATATAAATGCCTATCCTTAGCTGGCAGAATGATACTCTCTCAATGGTTCTAGCTCAGATCTCTGTTTATTGGGCACATATGTTTTTCATTCCCACAACAATTATTAAGAAATTAAACAGTCTAATGGCTACTTTTATCTCGGGTGGATGTAAGGAGAAGAAGAAATTTCATCTCACTAAACTGGATAACATAACTCTCCCCAAAAAAATGTGGCGTTGGAGCTTAATGAACCTTCGTATTTTCGGCTTGGCGCTTCTTTGCAAATCATTTTGGAGAGCAGTCTTTGGTGAAAGTTTATGGTGTCAAGCTACCAGATTGAAATATATGGGGAACGAAGATATTCAATTTTGGTACAGGAACAATTTTATGTGGTCGTCCCAAGGATCGGCGATCTGGAGAAGTTTTCAAAAGATTCTCCCATTCTTCAAAAGGAACATAATCTGGAAACTGCATACAGGAAACAACATTCTTATTAGATCTGATGCAATCATGGGGGTTGAGATGGAATCCCTGTTTTCTCCTCCACTTCTCGAGCTCCTCCACCAAAAAGGACTCTTTTACTGGGCACAAGTAATAGAAGAATGGAAGGATGCTATTCTTATATGGAAATCGAATATAGAGCTGGGATTGCAAGGAACAATGGCTGCCCAATGGGACAAGATTATCTGGACTATGAAAAACGTTGGGATATACAAAACTAAGGACAGAGACAGGATTGTTTGGCAGGTTAAGAAAGGTCAGCCAAATGTGTTCGTCAGAGATATATCTCTTTCCTTGATAGAACAGAGTAGAGAAAGTGCTCAAAAAATCTTTCCATACTCCTTTTGGAAGATTGGCTGTCCTCTAAAAGTAATTTTGTTTTCATGGCTTGTTTATAATAACAAAAATCTCACCTGGACTAATTTACAGAAAAGAAGATGGCGGGGACCTGCCAGATGCATAATCTGCCTTTCTAATACTGAAGATGACATACATATTTTCTTAAGTTGTCCACTATCTCAGATTTTATGGAAGAGGATGGCATTATACTTTGGTTTTCCTATAGCTTCTCATCCCTCTTAACATAAGCATACGAATGGTGGGCTACACAGAAAACAGTTTGGCGTCCCATTACTTTAATTGTAAATTGGTTCATATGGAAGTGGAGAAATAAAAAGATATTTTAGAACAGCAAGGAGGACTTTGAGCATATATTTGATAAGATAATCCCCTACTACTATTCGATTCTCCTAAACTTCCCTCAACAGATGATACAACAAAAATTATCCACTGATTCCCGCCAGCTACTTATTCCACGGGCACACTTCAATGGAGCAGCAAAAGATGGAAAGTGTGCATATGGAGTTTATATCTGTCTTTCAAGAGAGCTACAATACTTCATGTTTTGGAATGGTGGCAAAGGAACAAATAACAAGGCCAAGGCCATGGCCCTTCATGGCCTGCTTACCTTCTGCTCTTTTATGGACATCGGTCCGATAAACATCTATGGGGATTCCAAAATAATCATAGAACTAGTGAAGGGGAACCAAAATATAATAAATGACAACCTTTCTCGATGGATAGGCAAGATTAAATCCATTTGGAAGCCTTCACAGTTCCCTATCACACATATAAAGCGGGGACAAAATGAGCAAGCGGATAAGCTATCTAAGGAGGGCATGCAGTCTTCAGATGATAAGTGGCATCTATGTATCTTTGTATATCATTTAACATTCGCCATGCAGCCTTTTTCTATGCCAGGTATTTAAAAGGACAAAATCTGGTATGCAACCGGTTCCTTTATTTTGAAAAAATGTCTTAAATAGGGTTAGACAATACAATTACTCTTATACAGGTATATTCTCCATGTTTTGATCATAACTATAGACAGATATCATACCGTCTTATTTTAATATGGATGTATTTCTGCAATACTTGCTGATTTGGATATTAGGCCGGGGATATAGCCTTTACATATGTATATGGAACATTTTTGAAATATAATAGAAGAACTACTCAGCTTTTTCTTCTGAAAAAATATTTGATTTTGAAAACTCATTTCTAAATAGTAATTTCAAGAATAATAAAATTACCATATAAAAAATAATAAGTAATTTTTAAAATTAATATATGTTATATAATAAAAACAAAATATTTATGTTTACTGGGTCATGGATAGATTGTGATTGGGTATTTTGTTAAAGCACTCTTTAATGTAAAATTATTGGTTTAATTCTATCACTTTCTAATTCTATTACTTTTTTATTATGGTTCAATTCCATCACTATTTGATGTAAAATCACTGGTTCAATTCCCCATCCTAATCAGAATGATAAATTAAACATGATAAAAATATGATCCTCCAAATTAAAAAATAAATAAAAACAAAATTTTAAGTCTTTAATTTTTTTATTATTATAACAATAAAATTTACTTAATAAATAATAAAAAAATAAAATTATTTTTACTTTTGAATATATATAATTATATAATTTTAACATTTAATTTAATTTTTTATTTTTCATTACGTTTAAAAAAAAACTTTTAACACACGATTATAACTTCAAATTGTGATGTGTGGGTTGGGGTGTGTAAAGCAGATGTTCATGTGATGTATAGTGGGATGAGAGTTGTGCTTTACTTTTACAGGTGTTAGATGGTTTTATTTATCCATTTCAAACTCTACCCACATTATTGAACTGTCATTGACATTTTCTTTCGAAGCGATCATTGTTTTCACTTTTTTGTAGGTTTAAATTGGGTGATAATTTTTTTTAGTGAATTGTGAATTTTTATGGTTTAAAATATAAAATAAGTATTCACAATAATTGTTGGCTTGTTTAGTTATTTTGATAATTGTTAGGATGTTTGGATATTTAGATTGTTTTTTAATTAAATTGTATTATGTAAAATATTTTTATATATATTATTATTTTTATGAATTATAACTAATAAATTTCGTTATTTATTAATTTTATTATTTTGTTTTTTTATTTTTGTAAACAATTTTTATATCATTTCAATGATTTTTTATAGACATTTCCATATATTGATTTTCATTATTTTTAGTAAAATAAAAAAATTAATAATTTTTTTTAAAAATTTCCATTACTTTATTAAATTTTATTACTTTCTTGTTTGTTTGGGGTAGCTCAATTGACAATAGTGGTGGAAATGAAGTCTCACTGAACCAAAAGTCTTGGGTTCAAATCTTGTGCTATCCCCCAATCAAAATGAGAAGTTATAAATGATAAAGATGTTGTCCTACCAACTTACAAAGAAAATTCATTATGTTTTTAATAAAAAATAAAATAAAATTTCCACTAATTTGTTAAATTTCATTATTCTTCTAATAAATAAATAAATAAAATCCTATACTTCAATGATTTCTATTATCTGAATTAGTCATCGCTTGAAAAAATTCCTTGACATATTTAGTGGTTGTCAATAATAGCC
>APFE030415516.1:39274-62719 GCA_000404065.3 Pinus taeda
AAAATAATTTTTATTTGGTATTTGACATATATAATAAAAAATAGTTATATGTCTTTTATATTAGAAGTTTCTTGACCAATAATTACAGAAACCTGATCATGATACCTACTATGTGATTGTGATGTGACGTGTGCAGAACCTTTTCTTTGTCGGTTAGGGGCTTGTAAAGCAGATGATTATGTGATGTGATGTGCCGTGAGATGAGAAACGTGAGGTGTGTATAACCTTTTCTTTGTCGTTTAGGTGCGTGTAAAGCAATGCCAGAGAACAGCGCATCAACAGGGACCACTACATGTTTCCACCACTACTTTTTACTTTCTATTGGCTCTTTCTTAACAAATTGCTTTTCAGCTTTTTTGATTCACTTATTTTTACTGCATCCATTGTCTCTGTTTCTGTCTCTTGGCTTTGCATGATCATTTACCGGTAGAGATGATGCCACAATGAGTCTGTGCAAAGATGATGCCACAATAATTTT
Source organism: Pinus taeda (assembly GCA_000404065.3). Taxonomy (NCBI): domain Eukaryota; kingdom Viridiplantae; phylum Streptophyta; class Pinopsida; order Pinales; family Pinaceae; genus Pinus; species Pinus taeda. The sequence goes on from APFE030415516.1 coordinate 39,753, forward strand.
ATTAGTTCATCTATCATGTTTTCAACATTAATGTTAAAGTTGAAACCGCTCTTATTTTGTTTATTTCAGCCAAATTCATTCTTTAATGCTTTACCCTCCGTTTTGTTTATTTGAATCAAATTATACCTTTGGGTATAGTATTAGGCTTTGGATGAGGGATTTCTTTTTTTGCCATAATATGTTTATATTGTAATTTTAAAGTATAGTCATTTCTGAAATGCAATGGAGGCAGCTGTAGTATTAGGTTTTGGAGGGATCTTTTTTTTTGCCATAATATGTTTATATTGTAATTTTAGAGTATAGTCATTTCTGAAATGTAATGAAGGCAGCTGAAGATATGGTATGGAATTCGCTATGGTTGGAAATTTTTCTTCAAATAGATTTTTGTCTCTAAATACTTAATTGGTTTATATATATATATAATTTATATATATATATTATATATATTATATATTTGATTTAAAGAAAATTCTACAAAATACATTAAGAAATTTCATTTTTATATATATATCAGTTTTTTATGATTTAAAAAATTGAATTTATATATATAATATATAATATATATATCTTACTATATATATATTAATATATATATATTAATTCTCTTTCCCTATTGATTTAAGGAAAACCCTGAATTATTTATATATTAGATAGTAATTTTTATGAATAGTAGAAGTAAAATATTTTGTTGAATAGCTTCTATTCTCTAGCAGGAATGACGGTTGTTATTTCAATTTTCCTAAATTACAGTAAAGAATATTTGGCAATGCCAAGACATGAAAACATCAATCATATTTTGAAAACAAAAATATCTAACAACGCATAAAAATGAGATCACCAATCTATGCAATCTTGTATATGTAATTTTAGATTAGTTTATTTTCTAAATAGTTATTTTAAAGGGCATTAGTTTTGTAATTATAATTATATATATATTCAGATGTGGGTTTGATATATAAATTTAGACATTTTGTATTACAAGTATTAAATTTGAAACTTAGGATATACAAATTTGAAGGGTTTTTAAGGAAAACCATATAGAGATAAGGATATAGATTGAGTTTTAAATGAGTTTGTGTCAATATGTGATTTTAGTTATCTTTGTATTTATATCTTAAAAAAAATGTTATATATGTCTCTATATCTTAAAAAAAAAAAGTGTTATATATGTCTATAAGCATCAAAATCTATGTTTGATATGTTTTTCAACACATTGTAAATTCTAAGTATACAACTTTTAGTTGAGCAACTTACGAAGATTTATGTCAAATTGGGGCTTAAATAGGTATTTGTTGATGTTAGAGTGTGATACTTCATATTTCTTGTATTCTTATGACATATATTATTCTATAGGTCCGACTATTTATTTTTGTTAAAACAGTCAACAAATTATTTACCAATGCATTTATTTTTGTTAAAACAATCAACAAATTATTTACCAATACAATATGCAATAGATCTATAAAAACATGTTGAAAATAACATAAAACAATTCACAACCAAAATTAACAATAGATTGAAGTGGAAAACCCCACATGAAAAACCATGGGGAAAGATCCGTAACTTCTCTATTACTTCATGTTTATTGTATTCATATGACATATATTATTCTACAGGTTTCTTGTATTCATATGACATATATTATCCTACAGGTCCGACTGAAAGTTGATCAAATAATTTATTTATTTTTAAATAGTCAACAAATTATTTACCAATACGATATGCAATAGTTATGTAAAAGCATGTTGAAAAATAACATAAAACAATTCACAACCAAAATATACAATAGTTTTAAGTGGAAAACCCTACATGAGAAACCATGGGGAAACATATGTAACTTCTCTATTAAATATAAATTTACAACCATTTGCTCAGCTCCAATCTTATTGCCTTCTCACTGCACACACTAATGTCTTACCAATATTACATATAGATAATCTCTCATCCAATAATCTAGAAATATAAATAATCTCTCATCCAATAATCTAGATAAATATTATTGCCACAATACCATGTGCTATGAAAACCATGGGTCCAAAACCATGGCTCTTCGAGAAGTTTCAAGAAATCATAATATTACATTATGCTTTTGATTTATTTATTTGGTCTCACATACAACAAACTTCCACTTGAGACCAAATAAATTTCTCTCTCTTTGTTAGAGATCTTTCCCAAGCCTCCTTTAACATCTTTGCAATAGGCCAACCAAGGTTCTACAAATATCATGCTTATCCCTTGGAAAACTCTTTGTTAACACATCAGTTGGATTGTCCTTTGTGTGAATCCAAACATATCTAACATCAATGGGCTTTATCTTGTAGTGAAAAGTAGGGTTTTTCGCAAGATGGACCGTAATTTGGCTATTGCAATTCAATACATACTTCTCTTGTTGCATCCCTAGTTCCTCTAAGAACTTCTTCGTCCAAATCATTTCCTTCCATGCATCGGTTGCTTCCATATACTCAACTTCTATGGTAGAAAGAGTCACTACCTTTAGCAATCTAGATACCCATGATATTGCATCCCTTGTAAAAGTATAAATGTAACATGTTGTAGATCTTCTAGAATCCATGTCCCCTGTGAAATCAACATCTATAAATCCTTCCAACAAGGTATTAGTACCTCGAAAGCACAAGCAATAGTCAATTTATCCTTTAATATATCTTAAAATCCACCTAATCACATTCTAATGTTCCTTGTCTGGGTTTGCAAGAAACCACTTACTACTCCCATTAAATGGGAAATGTCAGGGCGAGTGCATACCATGGCATACATAAGACTTCCTATTGTAGAAGAATATGTAATATCAGAAATTTCTTCTTTTTCTTCAATAGTAGTGGGGAATTGTTTAGATGTTAATTTGAAATGAGAAGCAAGTGGTGTACCTATATAAGTTTGCATCAGCCATATTGAAATTTTCCAATACTTTTCCAAGATATTGTTGTTGTGATAGCCATAACTTCTTCCTTTTTCTATCACATATAATTTTCATCCCCAAAATCTTCCTTGTCACCCCTAAATTCTTCATTGCAAAGGACTTGTTTAATTCTTCTTTTAACCTATTAATCATGATATTATCTTTCCCAACAATCAACATGTCATCAACATATACTAATAAGATAATGAAATTGCATCTTTCATCTCTTTTAATGTATACAAAATGATCTTCATTTAGCCTTTTAAAATTATGATCGAGCATAAAATAGTCAAATTTCTTATACCATTGATGAGGGGCTTGTTTCAGCCCATAGGGGCTCTTCTTCAACCTGCAAACCAATTTTTCTTTACCTTTTGCAATGAATCCTTCTAGTTGCTCCATATATATATAGATATTCTTCTAAATCTCCATGTAGTAAGGTTGTCTTGACATCTAATTGCTCCAAATCTAAATCTAGAGTAGCTACAAGGCCAATTAATACTCATATTGATGACATTTTAACAAATGCAGAGAGTTGTTTTGTGAAATCAATACCTTGTTCTTGCCCAAAACCTTTAACCACTAGCCTTGCTTTAAATATTTGTTGATTTTCCTTTCCTTCATGTTTTATTCGATACACCCAATTGTTCTTTAAAACATTTCCTCCTTTTGGCCTTTCAACTAAATCCCACGTCTTATTATCATGTAGGGATTTTAGCTCTTCCTGCATAGATCTTTTTCCCATTTGATGTTATTTTGTCCTTCACATGTTTCCTGAAAACAAGCAAGTTCACTTTCATCAATCAATAAATATATTTTGAGGGAGAATACCGTTGCAAAGGCCTATGTCCCCTACTAGATTTGCGAATTGATGTGTTTTGTGGTGGACTTTCTGCCAATGGTTGCTAGTTTTGTTGTTCTTCGTGTTCTTCTCCTTATTGTTCCTCACTTTCATTTTGTTGCAATGAATACTCATTATCTTGATGAATATTCTTGTAATGATGGTCGATTTTCCTATTTCTCTGGAATTTCAACAATTTATTTCTCCTCCACATCTTTGTCATTAGTTTTAAACAATTTTTCTCCATTAAAATTAACATCCCTGCTTGTAGTAGCTCTCTTTTTCAAAGGATACCATAACAGGTAACCTAACTCATTACCAGGATATGTCAATAAAATGCATTTTAATGACTTTTCAACCAACTTAGATCTTTAGGAATATGCGCATATCCTTCACAACCAAATATTTTCAAATGAGCATAACATAAATCTTTACCAATCCATACCTTTTTCAAGAGTTCCACCATCCAATGAAGTTGTGGGAGACTGATTTATTAAGTTTCAAGTTTTTCAAACAACCTTTGCCCAAAAGTATTTAAGCAAACCATAATTTGAAAGCATACTTCTCACCTTCTCCATTATTTTCCAATTCATTCTCTCGGTTGTTCCATTTTGTTGTGGAGTGTGAGGAACTATTTTTACATGCTTTATGTCATGTCTACTACAATATTATTTGAATGCATTGAAGCAATATTCCCCATCATTATATGTTCTAGTACATCTCAATAACTTATTAGTTTCTCTTTCAATAGCCAAGTGAAATTTATGAAAAATGTCTAAAACTTGATCCTTGCTTTTAATAGGGAAAGCCCACATCTTTTTTGAGGCATCATCAATATAAGTAACAAAATAAGAAACCCCCTATAGTGATTTTATATTGATTGGACCACAAACATTAGAATATACTGGATAAAATATTTGTGTATCTCTTTTATGACCATCTCTCATAAATGACACCCTCTTTTATCTACCCATAATATAATGTTCACAAAATTTAATTATGTACCTTTTATCCCAGGAAAATGGTTTTGCTCAACAAGGATTTTCAGTCCTCTTTCATTCATGTGCCCAGCCTTAAATGTGTCATAAATATGTTGTAGATTCCCCCTTAGCAACACTAATATTAGAATTTCATATTTTTGACTTTAATGTGTAGAGAGTGCCAATTTTCTGCCCCTTTGCAACAACTAGTGAGCCCTTCACAATCTTCCAACCTCCTTTGTCAAACACTGTGAGGTAGCCTTCATCATCTAACTTCCCAACTGAAATCAAATTCATTATGGTACATAGCTAACATGTTTAAGCACTAAACTACAACCATCTCTTGACTTTATTAGTACATCCCCTACCCCTTCGATGCTACAAAGATTTTTATTACCCAAGCGAACCTTTCCCATATTTCAAGATTTATAAGAAATCAAACTTTCTTTACTTGGGGTAGCATGGTAGGAGGCTCCAGAATCTAAAATTCAGTCACTATCACGACAAGAATTATAATACATGCATCTTCATAAGAAACCATAATTAATACCTCACAATCTGATGCAATAGCAATCATTCGTTCATTGTTGTTGTTGTTGGTTGCCTTTTGCTCATTTTTTTATCCTTTTAACACCTTGCAATTTTTTTTGATATGGCAAGGTTTTCCACAATGGTAGCAGGTTATTCTTCCTTGCCTAGACTTTGATCTACCTCTAGATATGGAATGCCATGATTTCCTTCTATATGATTGTCTTCCGCGGTCACCAACTGTTAATGCCTCAATATATGGCATTTCCTCCTCCATATATTTCTTACACATTTCTTCATTTAATAAACTGTTAGAAACATATTCAAACACAATTTACCTTTTGGTTTTGAATTACTTGTTTGTGACAATCAAGTTTTTCCAACTATGTGGCATTGAGCTCAAGAGTAACAAGGCTTGGATCTCATCATCAAATACAATTTTCAGTGAAGTGAGCTGATTTAATACTATAAGAAACTCATTTAAATGTTCCACTACTAGTCTCCCTTCCTTCATTTTGATATTAAATAATATCTTCATTAAAAATAATTTGTTTATTGTTGTATCTTGTTCATATAAATCATGAAGCTTTTTCCATAATTATTCAATTGTTTTCTCTTGAGAAACATTGAAATATACCTTAATATGATAAGAAACTCATTTAAATGTTCCACTACTAGACTCCCTTCCTTCATTTTGATATTAAACAATCTCTTCATTAAAAATAATTTGTTGATTGTTGTATCTTGTTCATATAAATCATGAAGCTTTTTCCATAACTATTCAATTGTTTTCTCTTGAGAAACATTGAAATATACCTTAATATTATAAGCAACTCATTTAAATGTTCCACTACTAGACTCCCTTCCTTCATTTTGATATTAAACAATCTCTTCATTAAAAATAATTTGTTGATTGTTGTATCTTGTTCATATAAATCTTGCAGCTTTTTCCATAATTATTCAATTGTTTTCTCTTGAGAAACATTGAAATATACCATATTTGCGAAATATTGTCGAATAGTGGAAATTGTTTTTTCGATCTATCTTCTCCCATTCTTCATCAATCATGGATGAGGGTTTCTTTGATTTACCCTCAATCGTGTGGTGAAAAACTTTCAATGTCTATATATCTTCCATTTTCGATCTCCATATTGTGAAATTCACCCCAGTAAGTTTTTAAATAAACTTTGAATGTCTATATATCTTCCATTTTCGATCTCCATATTGTGAAATTAACCCCAATAAGTTTTTAAATACTGATGAGTGATTCCACTTGAGCCATTTGTAAATAAATCCTACACAAATCGAATCTCTAACAAGAATTTTGCTCTAATACCACTTGTTAAAACAATCAACAAATTAATCTATAAAATAAATTTTAAATTGTTGATAATCTGTAAAAGCATGTTAATTTAAAACCTAAATCTGAAAAATAATATAAAAACAATTCATACAACTAAAACCCAAAAGAAAAACCATAGGGAAATATTTGTAACTTCTCTATTAAATAAAAATTGTTCTTGCCTTATCACCCCACACACATATTGCCTAACCAATATTACATATAAATATTCTCTCCTCGAATAATCTAGAGAAGCATTATTAGCACAATACCATGTGCTATGAAAACCATCCAAAACCACTACTCTAGATTTCTTCAAGAAGTCATAATATTACATTATTCTTTTGTTTTATTTATTTGGTCTCACATATAACACTTTTAGCTTAAAAAATTGGTGGAGTTGCAACCAAACTTGTTCAATTGAAACTCTTTTATGTATTTGCATTATGACATTTACACAACCATTTAAAAGAAAAAATGTTGTTTACATAAAATATAACATAGGATAGAGGTGGGATTGTGTAGGTTTGTTGATACAGTTGTAGAGGATAGCGATAGAAGTGTATAATGCAAGCACCAAGTTTGGATGTAAGAGATGGTTTCAGATCTTTTGGAAGCAAAACCCTATACCAGATTTCTAAAATATGATCCCATAACAAAAAAGACTATTTTTACTTGATATTCTTGGGTTTGCAAATGGAGTTGCTTTTTCATTGAAGGAAGATTACAAGCTCATATGTGAGACATGGAAGTAAGTAGATAGTATATGTACTATGTACATTAGCTTAGCATTAATTCATCTTATACAACACAAATTAGATCAAACACTATAAAAAAATATTCTTCCATTTTTTTTATCATCAAACAATTGCTTCTGTCTCTACTCAATTATGTAAAAATATTGATATAAAAATTAGATTGTTTTGTGTTCCAATAAATAATTGGATAATATAATGCTTAGATTCATATGCCTAAAACATTGGATCAAAAGGATAAGCTTGTAAGCACAAAAATCTTCATAAAGAATTTGCATATAGATCTTTACAAACATTAATTATGTCACAATCCATATATCTTTTGCCTAAACGATTCACTGAAAGGGAACTCAAACTTTTCCTAAGAAAAAGAGAATTCAATTTTTCACACTTTTTATTTGAATTAATTGATTATATATATGAGATGAGAATCATGTAAATAAGGAAATTAAAATTAACATACTAATTCTATTTTACATGATTCTTTTATCATAGTTAGCATTTGCATATATAAATGTCCAATAATAAAGAAAACTTCATTGAGTTCAACATCATATTTTGTAAACTTCCATAAATATTTGGACAACATGTTGATCTCTTTTTTGTGTGAAGTGTTGAATTTCAGTAGAAAATAATTGCTCTTACTTTATAAACAAGTGTGCAACTATTAGCCCTAATAACTCCAAAGACTTGATGATATAATATATATAGATCCTATGACTATTAACTCATGATCTTATTAAAACTTAATGTTGCTAATGGTTGATTTCAAGGTTAATGGTTGCATACTTGTTTATAAGATGAAATATTTTATTCTAAAATCAATGAGTATCATTCTCCACTTAAGACAACACCAATCATTCTTTTGATTTGTTTTAATTTTAAAATTATAACAAGATTGTCAAAGTAGACTTCATTGCATGGTCTATGCTATAAGGGGACTGTGTATAATATTTTTGAACAAGTCTTACAATAAAGTACTTTTAATATTTCACAATTCATTTTAATTTTAATTTGATTTTTAATTTCGTTATTGAGAAATTTTTATATAAAAAAATAGAAAATATATTACTATTATTAATTATAAAAGAGTAATTAGATTCATGATTCAATAATTCATTTGTGTTATGGCCATTTTGGTTTTTTCCTTATGATAAATATGTGAAAAACTTTAATATGATGGAAATTTATTAAGGGCAATTTTATTGGTAAAGGGTTAATTGATTATCAAAACATCACCCTTCAAGTGCAAAATTTTAAATATAATGTTTTTTTACAAGAAGCATAAAGATCCAAAAACAAAAAAAAACAAAACAAAAAATTTGACGGATAAAGAAGAACCCAAATTCCAACTCTAACCAGGGCTAAGCTAAATAATCACAAAGGATTTACTTTTATTGGTATCACATAAAACTTAGATGGCAAGCTAATTGTCAAGAACGTTTTTTTAGGAGTATTGTAATATTTAAAGTTGTTGAACTGCCCCGGGTTCGAATGTGAGTAATGTCAATTCTGCGGTGCTGGAGCCAGCTGCCGCGGGTTCGAATGTGCATGAGGATGTTCAAGCTCAGGACCGGTATGACTTGGGATGGTGCAGAATCGTGGAGGAGCCCCCAAACACCTAATACTTGCTCGACGGCTTTGTTTCAGGTTATGCGGCCCCGTATAGAGGGCTTTTTGCTTCAGTTGAAATGTATTGTAATAGCGGTTATGTTAAGGTTCAAATTGCATGTTTTTTTGGAAATGCATGTAAGAGCAGAATGGCTAAGATGGGACTGCAACCTCTCTATCTATGCTTGTAAGGATCCCCTGCATGGGACAACAAATGTTCTGTCTAGTCCAAGTTCTCAGTATTGTTCAAACTCTCTATCTTGGACAATTTTCAGTTTCAAACTGCCTTTCCTTCTAGGCAGCTGTTTCTTACGACAGTCATGATGTAATAGTATACCTTTTATGTGAATAATAGAATAGTCTTACTTAGAAAAAAAAAAATATTTAATGTTGTTGTTGTTGTTGTTTTTTATAATCAAATTTAGTCATAAAAATTTTCAATTTTTATTACTTTTAATGGGTTTAGTGTCTTAATTTTTTTGGAATGATTGTATAGATTACCATAGTCAAACTTCCCTTATAAAATCTCCATCAAGTTTTAAATAAAATATACAAAAACTATACCAATAGATATATATATATATATATTTCTCTGCAAAGACTAAATTCTATTAACTGTAAATCGAAATATTTTTACATGGAGGTGAGGCTACAGGGGCCGGAGCCCGAGAGCACTCAACACAGTAGAACTTCCCCGTTACAAAAAGAACCTGGGTATGGCAATTACATACAGCTAGAAAACTGACATTATACCTAGAGATAGACTTGGAGCAAGAAGAAAGATACATTGATAGCAAAGAAGCAAAAATTCTTAATAGACCAGCCGGTAAGAGGACCACCACTTCCCCAGAAGGAAGCCAAAACTGCAAGCTGACGATGCTGAACCTTGACTGTGAGCAGAAACACCTGAAGGTGGCCATCTGTGCAGTACCAAAAAACAAAAAGGAGAAAAGCGGTCACAGGTGGCATTATGCTTCCATATCCTCCCCAGGAATCTTCTCCGCAGCCAAACACGCGCTGCCAATCCTAAGACCTTCATTGCCATCCGTCTCACTGATCGGGTTTGCCAAGGAGTGACTTGTGGCGCCTATGGTTCCATCCCCAGCAATTGGGCAAATGTCCTCAAGGGGTGGAATGATTATGGGCGTAATGTCCTCCTGACCAAGCTTGTCACTTTGCCGAATTTCCGGACCTCCCTCATCCATTGAATGCTCACTGCTTTGAGAAGGATTAGGAGCAATGCAAGACAGAGGGGAGATTTGATTTTCTTCTTTCGAAAGGATTATGGTAATGTGAGCAGTAATCAGAGGCCTGCTCAAATTGCTTTGAAATTTGAAATGCGTTGTTTGGAATGCACTATTTGGAATAGGCTTGCGCCCAGGGCTCAGGGGAGGCAAATCCTCATGTGAGGAGGAAAGATTAATGGGCGAATGAGCAGGGTCCCCAGAATGACTGACAGCAGGAAGATTGCCACTGCCTCGACATCCCCAGAATGGTTCCTCCTGCTGTGGCGCACCATTATGACGAGCAAGGGGGAAGGCACACAGAGAACAGAGAGACCAGAGGCAAGAACAGGGTAATGGCCAGAATGACCCAGAGTCCAGATTAAGCACACAGAAAAAACTCGAGACAGATAAGTAGCACGACCAATTCTAAATTCAGGAGCCTTGGATAGCTTACCCCTTATCACCGTTCTGAACCTTTGGTTGGGAGCCTTGGCGCGCCCGAAACTTGCCCAAACTGATAAAGAGCCTGTCTGAAGCTTGCGTCTGTTTGCAAGCTTCTTCCTATCTCCAACACCCACATCAAACCAAAGCCCAGAGCTGTAAGACTGAGCGCGAGGAGTGAATAAAGCATAGAGGGTCGACATGATTATAACAATCGCAGTGCTGCGTTGAAGCGCACACTCCATTAATGCGAAAATCCTGCGAAATCCTTCCTTCATAACTGCTTTCCTCTTGTGCGAGGTGAAGATCTAGGAGGCCATGCTGCCCTGTAGCTGGCAGTACCTGGATTTATTGATTTGCATGAGGTTCATTTAATTCCATAATGCCACCCGCATCCGGGGATATATATATATATATATATATATATATATATATATATATATAGGTTGTCCTTCCTTTCTTCTTTTTTGCTGAAGAAAGAGTCGGACCTTCTATTTCATTAATTAGTAAATAAAATACATAAAATACAACAATCCATGAGGAGCTGTGGACCAAGGAAAAAACAAATCTTAATCTGTTGACAGGCCAAAGGCAAAAACCCCAACCCCTACAAACAAAACCTAAAAACTCTCAAAAGAAAAACAATATTGAAGCCGGCTAACGAGAAAAAAGAATCGGACCCCAAGAGGAACAAATGTACCAATCTATAAGGATTTCATGTCCGAATAACTTAGAAACCCGCGAACCTGTAGAATGTACAAAAACCAACGATTCCCACCAAGAACATTTTGCATCTCGCCAAGAATAAAATGCACTGACGTCTCTCGCCGTCTTCCTGACTTGATTCTTTAATCTCAACCGTCGAACCTCCTCGACCGATCCAACGACTATGACCGATATCGCAGTACTTAGAAGCACGATGCTTACCCACATGGACCCACCAACATGCTCGATCAATCGCAACCGTAGATCTACCTTGCTTAATCCGATGGCTGAGGATCATATCACACAAGTCTACATCACCAAACAATAGCATGCGATGAGGGCAATATTCTATCCGACCCCTATGCCACGTGTAGCTCGCTGAATGGAATCACTCCCGTTTCAGAAAAACCACTTCCCGCTTGGAAGGCCGGTGATCACCGATAAACCGCCCCAGACGCGGTATTATGATCAAAGAAGGAAAACCCAGGGTTTTGAGGTCGCCGAGAGTTCTCGGATTCCGGCCTCTTGCTGCATCTACTGTACCTGAACCAATGAAAGATGAAACTCCCACCATTTTTCCGATCATCCAAAAAATAGAGTCTCCCAGGCTGCTACCACCTGGAGCCTCTATGAAAGTACTTACCCGTGTTGTGAAGGCCCACAATGGCCTCCCACAATGGCCTGCAACCCACTAAAGATCCGACTGTGAAAAAACCGCTAATCATAAAGCAACTAAGTCGTCTGTACCCCGCCTCCATGGTTCTACTCCGAAACACCATCCTATCTTCATCTGTCTGATCATAACAACTCGCCTTTAATCTATTCTGAGGCAACTCTTGCCAACTCATCACAACCCTATTATCTATACAGATCACTCCTTGATTGGCCAGAAGATCCGCCAATTTATTGGCCATTTTTCGCACATGTTTAAAACTTATTGTTCAAAGGCATTGGAGGTGACACTGAATCCGTTGAAAGACCTGGATCAACCTCCAGTTTCTTGAGGGCTTTTCTGGCTTTGTACCCTAGCTGATTCTCTTGACCGAGTTAATGATTAACTCTGAATAAACTTCAACAATCACATTTTGGCGGTTATCTTGTTCCAGGAAATCTAAACATTGCTCCATAGCCATTAATTCCGCCATATTGTTTGTGGCTCTTCCTAAATTGCAATAGAAGGTGAAAAGAATACTTCCATTCTCATCCCTTAACACCCCTCCATAACCAACAGTGCCTGGGCTGCCTTTTGAAGCCCCATCAATGTTATATTTCAAAAAACCCTTAGGGGGAGGATGCCAAAAATCTTGCTCAAAATCCATTGTTATTACCTTCCTATCCAGGCCCTGAGGAATAACTCCTGCAAACCCAGCTGACTAAGAATCCTCAATTCTGCTGCTGAAGGTGGGTCTTAGGGAGATTTCACACTATAGTGCCAATCGTCTGCTTAAGCTGTTTTAAGATTTTCTCATAAAGGCGTTGGGATGGCTTCTTTTCATTCTTGAAGATTATTTTGTTCCTTTCTTTCCGGACATTCCATATAATGAAGCTTGGCGTAAGAGCCCATGCTGAGCCAAGAACTTCATAATCTGAAAAGTTTCTTCTCCAGTTGTTTAGGGTGTTGATAATACTTCCTTTGTGCTTATCAATCTGTTGGAAAATGGAGGCAAAAGAATCCCATAACCTGGAGGTAAAAATGCAATTGTTGAGAAGGTGCTCCATTATTTCCTCTTGGGCTTCACAGAACTGGCATCTAGAAGGCCCCAGGACACCCCTCTTCCGGATGTTATCCCAGGTCAAAAATTTCCTATGCTGAACTAGCCACATGAAGAGTTTAATTTTCATCCAGCCTTGATGCCTCCATAGGTCTTGCCATATCCTATCCGGAACATGGGAATCCAGATCAAGGAGTATGAGTTACGCCTCCTTAAGATTAAAGGTACCCTCATTATTGTTGCCCCATCTCAGTTGGTCATGCCCCCCTAACACTAAAATATTCCTTTGTTCTAATCATTAGTGTCTATGCTTTAGCTTTCAGGGGGTTGTCATCCCTAAAATCAAAGTTCCTCCAGGTTCTCCATTTTCCTATATTGTTGGTTTGGTCCCAGAAATCTTTTACCTTAGATAACCCTTTAGCATCTATCTCTTCCTTGAGGTCCCCCAAGTCCTCTTTTAACAGTATAGGTTCTCGTTGCCATTTATCCTCCCAGAATAAAGCTAAGTCTCCCTCTCTAATTTCCCAGAAGCTGTTTTCTTGTACTAAGCCCCTATTCTCCCAGGCCTTGTTCCAAATGTGTGAGCCCTTTATATTTCTAGACATCCTTATGTGATCATTATTTTGCCAAGTTCTAGCATATTTTTCTTTCCAAATAATAGCCCACTGAGCCTCTGGGTCTTTTACCCAACGCCACCATAATTTTTCCCCTAAAACCTTGCTTAGAATCTCAGGATCATCTAATCCAAGACCCCCATGGTTTTTAGGTTTGCAGATTTTTTCCCAGGCTACCAAGGCCCATTTCTTGCTTTCTTCCCCCTTGCCCCAAAGAGAGTCTCTTTGTAAGGTTTTGAATTGCTGCAGGACTCGTTTTGATGTTGGGAGAGCTGATAGCATGAAGACTGGGATTGATTGATGGACAACCTTTGTAAGCACCAACCTACCAGCCAAGTTTAAAGATCTAATAGTCAATTTCCTGATTTTATCTTGCAACTTATTAATCACCAGCTCCCAGATGCTCTTGTGTAAAGGTTTAGCAGTTAGAGGAACTCCCAAATATTTTGATGGGAGGATCTCCCTTTGAAAGCCTAGAATTTTGGAGATATTCCTCTGAATAACAACATTAGTATTAAAGAAAAAAATCTTAGATTTGGAGAGATTAACTTCCATACCTGAAGCCATGACAAAGTCACTCAGGATTTTCTTATACGCAAGAGCTTATTTGATCGTGGGGATTCCCTGCAGCATGGTATCATCAACAAATTGTTGTTGAGTCAAGGCCTGTCCATTATCAGAAAGTTGGAGACCTTTGATCTTACCAGCTTCTTTTCCATTCTTGATAGACCGACCTAGTCCTTCCATCATGAGGATGAAGAGAAAGGGAGAGAGTGGGTCTCCCTGCCCGAGGCCTCTTGAAGGAATAAAAGTCTCCGAGGGTGAACCATTAACCAAAATTGAAAAGCTGGAAGAAGTAACCAGGGCCATGACCCATCTAACCCAGTTGTGATCAAACCCAAAAGCAATAAGATTTTTCCTGATATAGGTCCAATTTAGCTTATCATAAGCTTTGGCTATGTCCAATTGCATGATCATTCCAGCCTTCCTATTGCTAGTCAGAGAGTGCACCACCTCATGTGCTTGAATGATGTTATTGAGAATTTGTCTCCCTTCCACATATCCAGATTGTTCCACAGAAACTAGGGTAGGAAGAAAAGGTTTGAGTCTATTGGCCACAACCTTGGATATTATCTTGTAAACCACATTACACAAAGCTATGGGTCTAAACCTGTCAGGAGTTTGAGCCAAATCCTGTTTAGGGATCAGGGAGATAAAGGAGGTATTTAGCGCCTTCAAGATAGTTCTATTCACCCTGGAATCTTCTACTACATTCAGAATATCCTGTTTGACTATATTCCAGCAAGCTTTAAAGAAATCTACATTGAAACCATCCGTGCATGGAGCCTTACCATTCTGCATTTCTTTGAGGACCTCACTAACCTCCTCTTCAGTCACTGGCCTATTAAGGTTGAAATTGTCCTCTCTAGACACCAGCCTAGGTATATGTCTTATTAAGTCCCTGATGGAATGTTCTCTATCTGAACACGTTTCCTTTGCTATGCCTCGAAAGTGCTGAACTAGCAAAGCTTCTATTTCTTCACGAGAATTGCGAAGATTACCTCCCTCGTCCTTGATCGAAGAAATCCTATTATGAGCTATATTTAGCATAGTGGATCTATGGAGAAATCTAGTGTTACGTTCTCCTTCTTTTAGCCATTGAACTCTAGATTTTTGTCTCCAAAATATTTCTTCTTGTTTACATAGATTCTCCTAGTCTTGATGATATTTGGTGACTTTATCACTTCTAACTTTATCAAAGCCATCCGAGATAAGGGCTTGGTTGAGTTCCTGCATTTTACCTTCAACATATTTTTTTCCTTCAAAAATGTTGCCATATTCATTCTTGTTCCAATCTTTGAGCCTGAGCTTGATACGTTTTAGTCTTTTTTGAAGAAGGAACATTCTTGTGCCCTGAATATTGAAATCTTCTAACCACTAGTTGGCAATGTTGCTGATGAAATCTGGGTGGGAGATCCAGATATTCTCATATCTAAAAGGTCTATTCCTGGGGGTTCCAATGCCCTAAACCTCTAGTTGAACTAGCCAGTGATCTCAGCCTCCAAAGGGGAGAACTCTTGCTACCATTTCCTTGTCATTGAGCATAAGGTCCTCTAAGATTATGAATCTATCTAATTTTGAGGCCACCTGAGACTCTCCTCCTCTTTTATTGTTCCAAGTAAAGATACCATTACTCGTTACAATGTCCACTAGCTTCATATTATATATAAAAGTTTGAAATGCCAAAGAGTCTTTACTTAGAATTTTGGTTCCCCCTTTTTTCTCCGAAAGTGATTTGATCATGTTAAAATCACCCCCCAAGATCCATGGTATTCCCACATGTCTATCTCTGAGATCCTCCATAGAATCTAGAAACTTGAATTTACTATCCATTCTTTGAGGGCCATATACATTCGTGACTAGATAGGTTTCCTTATCTCCCACAAGCTGAATGACCACTGATAAATAATCCGTAGATGCCTCAGCATCTATAATGCCAATTTTTTGGGGGTTCTAAAGAGTGAGTATGCCTCCTGCTGTATTCTCTGCTTTGACTTCCAGAAACTCAAATCGATTGAGCCATTTGCTATGAATTTCTTTTTTTTTTTGAATGGAACATTTAGTTTCCTGGATGAAGATCACATCCGGTGCTACTTGTTTCATTTTATTACTAAGTATTCTTTGTTTTATTTTACTGCCTAGACCCCTAATATTCCAAGAAGTGAACTTCATTATTAAAGATTTGTAAAGGAATAGTTGGTTAGGTCTTTCATCTTACCTGAATCTATCATTAGCTTTCCACATTCCATCGATAGCTCGTTCTGCTTTTTCCTACCTCTTTTCTTTCCTGGGTTTCTGGGTGCTAATCCTAGTGTGGTTTTCATAGTTTTCACACCTTCGTTTCCCTGCCTTTCATTGTTTCTTTGCTTCTCCAACCCTTAAATTGGCTTGAGTTTTCCATATAAACAGCTGCTGAACTCTATTGAACTCCTCTGAAGGTAACGAGTCTAACCCCTCCCTGGTTTCTTGTTTCAAGAATCCTTCCAGACTAGGTTCTCTTTATCAAGAATCTCCTATATTTCGTGGTCCTCCATCTCCATCTCACTCTGGGTCATTTCCTGGTCCATCTCCAGTTCTATATCACTCATCATAGTATCTTTCTGTTCATTAATATCTTGTGTTTGTTCACCATCTCCTTCATTCTCCTCCTCAACTAGACTTCCTCCCTTTGCCTGATCTGCTTTTGTTATCTCTTCTTCTTCTTCTAGTACTTGGAACCTGTTCTGACTGGCCCGTTGCCCTTCTGTTCGATGTAGCTTTGGCCCCCTTTTGCCTCCTTTTCCTTTATTTACCACTTTGTGAAAGCTTTCAGTATCTTTCAAGATGTTAGCTCTACCCTTGTTTTCTATTTTACTGAGAGGGCAGTCTCTAAATAGGTGCCCATGCTCATGGAATTTGTGACATTTGAATGGAATATGTTCATAATCCACTGTTTGCACCCATTCTTCATCAAACACTTCCAAGATTAACTCATTCGATAGAGCTCCAGAGAGATCCATCTCCACACATATTCTTGCAAAGGAAGTATATTTTCCCCTTCTAGTGGCCTCAGAAGCTTTGACAAAACGCCCTAACTTATTTCCTATGGCAGATAAGGATTCTGTTTGCCAGTAATCAAGAGGTAGAGAGTAGAGTCTAACCCAAACCGGACCGAGGTAAAAGTCTCACGCTCTGGGACAAAATTCATAATCCATGGTCGCATATAAAGGCTTGCTGCTACATAAAAGTAGGGCCCTCCTTCAAACACTCTGTCCTTATCTTCAATGTTTGCAAAGACCACAGTAAATAATCCTTTTGACCCAAGATGTAGGTCTATGCTTCCTTTTGGTTTCCAGTGGTATTTAATCCATGTTTGTAAAGATTTTTCAGTGGGCCATAAGCCCATGTATTTACAAATGATTGCATATGTCTGCATGTGGTCCCTGTGCGCCTGCAGAGCGGGATCATTTAAAACTACTTTGGGTGTGATCGTAGCTTTGGGTTTACATGGTCCCTTTTGTGCTTTGTCTTTTGTTCCCTGTTCCTTGTATTCTTCCTCATTTTCTTTAGGGCTATTTTTCTCCCTTGATTTAGTACCATCTTGCTCCTCTTCACTGTTCCTTTTCCTTCCTTCTGAAGAACCTCTATCATATTCTATTGGTTTTTTACCTCTGCTGGCCACAGCCTGCTTGTAGGAGGGAGTGGAGCTCCGTCCTTTGTGTCCTTCCATGGAGAACAACCTCTGCAAAAGCATGTAACCATAGCTAATCGCCCGCGTGCTCCCTCTCTTTCCTATTTGTTCAACCCTCACATCGCTTTCGTTGTCCTTCCTTTCTTCAATATAATATATTCTCAATTTTTTTTTATAAATTTTAATAATTAATTTGGTGCTTTCTTTCTTCAGTTTTTTTTACCCAGCATTGTAGAGTAGCTTAGTCCCGAACACTCAAGTTAAAAATTATGCTCTAACAAAAACTACATTAAAATTTCTAACTTACATTCGTCAATAAAAAATTAGATAAATTGATTACTTGCTTAGGCATAGAGACTTGCATAAATTTTAGTGGGTGGTAACCACTAGTA
Source organism: Pinus taeda (assembly GCA_000404065.3). NCBI lineage: Eukaryota > Viridiplantae > Streptophyta > Pinopsida > Pinales > Pinaceae > Pinus > Pinus taeda. Next base: position 58,048 of record APFE030415516.1, read on the forward strand.
AGTCTACACATTTACAATTTTGCTCCTACATAAGTACTAAGGAAAACATAAATAGTGGTGGGAAGTAACTCCTAAGTATATTTATTTACATCTTATTCCTATCCATTTTTATGCAAAGATTTCCTTAAATTATGGTGGAAGTACCTAATGGCAAAGATGTTATTTACTAGAGTATGATCTATTTTCTAGAAGGATGGTTTACCTACAAAGCTTAAGAATAAAAAATCACTACACAATACCTAATTATCATGCATGAATATTGAAACCATATCCATAAATTATACATAAAACATGTGAAACATAAATTTTTCAAAATTAACATTATAAGTTGTGTTCTAAACTAATAGTAATCAACATAAAATCTATTGTTAGAATCATGCCTTGGCAGTGACTAAAAAATGAATATGTTAATAAAACTACTCCACTATATTAAATAATTTAAAATTTTAAATATTGAAAATAAATTTAGGAAGTTAATTATAATAAATAGATATAAATTAGAATTAATAAAATAAAATTAGTATAATTTTTTTAATTATAATGTAAATTATTTTATTCAAAAAATTAAATTCATTTTTTCCGCGGAGAAAAAAACACTTATAATTGTATTCATTAAAAAAACAAAAAGACAAAATGCATTTTATATACCTAGAATGCATTTAGAAAATACGCCTCATGGTAGTTGGCTATAGGTAATGAGGTATAAAGTAAAGAAAACAACTGAGAAAATAAAAAAAAAAATATATGTCATACAACAGTTACAGTTAAATGTATATAGAGTAAAGAAAATAATTGAAAATAAATAAATAAATCATATAACAATTAGGTTAAATGTAAGAAAAATTATTTAACTTTTCTTTTACTATTTATGAATCAAAATTAAATGTAAGAAGAATCGTCTAATTTTTCTATGTGGATTTGGATAACAAGGAACAAAATGAGGTAGTAAATTATCAACAGTGAGTTATAAAAAAATAAATAAAAATTGAGAAAATATAGAAAAAGTATCATACAAAAATTGAAATTAAATGTGGAAAAAATCATTTAACTTTTCTTTTACCATCTGTCCAAATTTGGATCAACAAAGACCAAAGTAAAAAAAAAACCACTAAGAAAATATGGAAAAACTATCCTACAACAATCGAAGTTACATGTAGGAAGAATCATCTAACTTCTCTCTGGATTTGGATTAACAAAGACCAAAGTGAGATCACGTCCCGAAAACTATGCTGAAAGTCATTTGTTAATCCAAACTCTCATGTACATGTGGTCGTTTGATGCCCCACATTCCATCAAAACATGTAAATTTTTTTATTAAATCTTAATCTATATGATTAATATTTATATTTAATTATTAAATAAAATATAAATAATAATATATAAGGTTATCATCTTTGATATCAAGTACAACTTGTAGGATATTTTCATAGTATTACTTATAGTTTTTTTTATTTGATTATGCATTGTAAATTTGTAAACTTGTTATGTATGATTTATATGATATGTTATATTTTAACATATTTTTAATAGGATGATGTAATATATTATTCATTAATTTTATAAATTTAGTTGGTAAATTTTATAGGTCAAATAATATGACTAATTATTTATATAAAATTTATCTAGTTTTGAAGGCGGTTTTCCAAGTCTATTTAGCTTTGATCTAAATCTGGTGATATCTTGACCTCAAGTCTAGCTTGGTGAAGTATTTAGATTGTTGCAATTGATCCAATAGATTATATATTCAAACAAGGGTTACATGTTATTGAGCATAATTTTGTTTAACAATTGTAATAAAGACACATCTTGCAAGTCTCATCTTCTTTAGCACAATGATGATGGGTGACACATGGTGAGGCACTCAATAAAATGACACCCTATTCTAGTAATTGTTAAAACTGCTTCTTCACCTCATTTGCTTCTTAACATACTAATTTAACAATCCAGTGTTTGGCAACGATGAGTCTGGCAACAATTGGATCTCATGATCCACTTTGCTCTTGGGAAATAACCCTTTAGGCTCCTAGAACACACCCCTTTATGCCTATATAAACTCTTCCATCTATTATTTTTGTTCCTTAGTACACCCCTAAAGGGATGCATTTAATCTCATTGACTCTTTTACACACTATTTTTCCCTTAAAAGCATTAAATCATACTTCTTGTTAGAACTAATTAGTTTATTGGCTTGGTTGACACTTATGAGTAAAATTATGGGATTTCCATAGTGTGCATTGATGATGAATGATTTGCCATCCTTCATGAGGTGATATTTGTTGGTTCTTTGCATGGATATGTCATCCCACATGTACATATAGGGACTTCCAAAAACTACTCCGCATACATCAAGGGGAACTACATCTAGTTCTACTTCATCAATAAATTTAGCACTAGTAACAAATCTGATTTTGCATTATTTGGTTACCTTTATTACTGCATCCTTAGTTACCCATTCCAATGGATATGAGCTTGGATGATCACAAACTTAGAATCCCAATTTGTTGACCAACTCTATTGCTATGAGATTCACTAGTAATCTTGAGTGGAAAAGAGCATCAATTTTTGTCTTCTTGACTTGTATCTTTGTACAAAAATGTTTGGTCATTTCCTTCTCTTCTTGTTGTTAAAGGCGACTAAAATTCACCCCCTTCTACACTGATGTGTATATAATCTTCTCATCCACGTCTAAGTTGCTTTCCACCTAATTTCTTGAATTAGTGGCCATGATATTTTTCTTCTTAGCATCTTTCTTTTTGTTATTCGTTTTGAGCTCTGGATGCAACTTCCAAAACTTCTCCTCTATATGATTATCAATGTTAGCGTGGTTGCAGTGGTTGTTAGGATCATTGCACTAGTGTTCTATGGTTGTTATCTTTTCTTCTTTTTTCCCTTTCACTTCTTCTTCCCCTCCTTAAAATCTTCTTGGTGCTCCTTCTACTTTGGCCCACTTATTTTCCCTTTTTTCTTGCCTATTTTATCTGGATATTGTGATTGTACACAAGGTTTGTCCACCAATATGGGTTTGAACAACATCAATTTCTTCCATATATGGTTTTGTAGACCCCTCAGATACTTGAGGTGTACATTTGGGTTGTTTGGGGAGATACCCAACATTATGGTCATGTTTCTAAATTTTGCAGTGTACTCCTATACATTATACCCCTACTTCTGCTTTAAGTGATACCATCTGATCCATTATTACTCTACATAACCCATAGGGTAGAATTGCGTTTTTATGAAAGTTTTGAAATACTCCCACTTATTCACCAGTGGATCTCCCTCCAACCTTAGGGTGTCCATGTGCTTTCCCCCAAGCTAGGGCACGACCCTCTAATTTCATCTAAGCAAATGAAATCATATGTTCGTCCTCTATATGATGAACATTAAAATAGAATTCTACCTTTTGCATCTAGTAATTTAAATTTAGAGCATCAAGATGACCTTGATATGGATTGATGTCAACCTTTTCTTCCATATTGAATAAGGATTGTGAATTATTCACAACAATCAAACTAGGTTGATCCTTTTTAGGTTATTTCTTAAATTTCCTCTTTGGTTCTTCTTGATCTACCGATTTCCCATCTGATCCGACCTCCATGTTAGAAACCCTATCTTCTTTGAATATCTTAAGCTTATTTGTCAAGGACACCATGAGGAGGTTCACATTATGATTTATATCTATGACCTATGCTTCCAACCATTTAAACCTCTCATTTGTAGGATCTTAAAGGTTATTAACAAATCTGTCAGCCATGGATGTGGTTTTATGATTTTTGGTTTAACATACTTGGATTCCTTGCTGTTGGCATTATGATATAGGTGTTGTCCTTGATGGCAACTCACTCAGAGGTATGATACAGGTGTTTCCGTTGGTGGCAACTCATTCAGAGGACGAATCTTAGTACAGTAGGTCAAGAGAGAGATATACGCAGGCTCACTATATACAAAGGCGTGTATACACGCGGGATTGCTGAACAAAAGTCGCGTATGCGTATGCACGCACATTCATGCATGGAAAAGTACGTACATGTGGGAAAGCTTATCTTTGGGTCCGTGGTATTTAGAACTATCGTATTTGGTACTTAGTATTGCGTCCGAAATGTTGAACCCAGGTATTGGGTCCCTAGTATTGGTTCTACATGGTTTTGGACCATGGTATTGAGAGAAGCCTAAACCTATATAAGGAGAAGATCATTAGGCCAAGGTAGCAAGCAAGGTGAAGAATATTTGATGAAAGGTGAGATCGAGCATACTGGTTATGGGTTTGTGATCTGAATCAAGGATGCTCCTATGCAGTTGATAAAGCAAAGGTAAAAGTAATTATCTTTAGATCTGTACGCGGGTTCTCTCTGGCGAAAGTGCGTATACATGCCAGTTTGACACAATCAAGTAGTGTATACATTATGAGAGTTGATGTTTCAGGTTGCTACAGAGTTCTGGGCTCTGGTCTGTGTTCTGGTAACTGTGTTTTGATGACAGGTTTTCAGTGATTCAGTATTGGTTGATTCAAAGATTAATGATGTAGGTATAGTTGATGATTGTATTGTAGTGGTGATTGTTTTGTGTTTGTGGATCCAGTTTGAAAATTTATGAAACATGGTCCCTGCAAGAAAAGAGAAGGTTGTAGCCTTCTATAGGTCAGCGCCTACGTACTAGTACATCAGCTAGTACA
>APFE030415517.1:0-10370 GCA_000404065.3 Pinus taeda
CGATATGCGATATCGCGATATCGCATCGGTGGAGACGGAGAGGTGAATGGATTGGACACTCGGCGTTTGCGATCGCCGATCGCCGATTTCGCAATATCGCATCGGCGGGGGACGGATGGGCAATGTTTTGCAAGAATGTGAGAGGGCGAAGTTGCGATGCGAAAATGGCTTTGAGGAGAAAAAGTAAGGTAAGTGGGTGTGAAGGGGCTTTGAGGTTTCGGAAGGAGTCCGATTACCTAGGGGGAACTTAATACTTTGGAAGGAGTCCAAAGTATTTGGAAAGTGGTTTTGGAGGTCGGGGTTCTTGCTTAGCTTCTGATAAACTGAACAATTCCCGAGAGTTGCTATGGTTATTTTTCAACCAGGGGGAGGGATATTACATAGGGTAATTTTACTTAATATTAATAGGGGGACGGGAAGAATAGGGAGCTAAATAATAATGTTAGTGGTTAATATGGAGGTGGTAAGAAAGCGCTAAGTTTGGGAGAACTTAGGCTGTTACAGGGGGTAGGACCATACTTCGGGAGAAGATATGGAACAACTTTGAGTAAAGCAGATCTTTACTCAAGCTGGAGTTATGAAGATGATGAACTTAGGAGGTGTCAAGCAGATCTTGACCTCTTTTGGGGATGTTAGTTAATGATTGGGGAAATCAGAGAGAAGGGAAGTCAGTTATACCTCATTTGAGCCTTTTTGCTTACAAATCTTTGTTGATTATGTTCTGCATGATATGATACCTGAAAACTTGGAACTGGTCAGCAATTCAACAGCCTCAGATCTACCTACCCAGCCTACTTTCCTAGCATTTTTTCTTCTTTTGCTTGGGGGTGCACTTAGACTTGCAAACCCGTCATTCTTTTTCTTTTGATGCTTTCCAATCTACATACTACCCTTATTTCTTCCAGAGCCCAGATTAAGCTGTTGGACTCTTCTACTTCTCTACCTATCTAAAAATCTGCCAAGATTAAACTGTTTGGACAGATTTACAATCTCTATATTCTAAAACATGAAATTTAAACCTAGGGAGACCAAGATTAAACTGTTTGGATCTAACTTTAACTAAAAATAGCGATACCGGGATAACTTTACAAAATTTGAAGGTAATTGAATGAACTTGAAGTAGCCTTCTTCATGTGGAGACTGTTTGAGCAAATATGGAGCATTGCAGCAAGCAAAGTACGACATATTTGGCCTGTGAAATTCCAATCATGAAAAATGCATACCTGCTGCAGCAGGAGCTAACAGTGCTGATGGAAAATTATTATATGTTATTTTCACTCCTACTTAATGAATTCATGTTTTATGCTCATTAATATCCTTATGCTTCATATGAACACCATACTACATCGACAAAGCCTTAGATACATCACAAAAGTGTTGCTACCTTTCTCCTTCATATCTTTGCTTCTGTAACCCTTTGATCCTTTGACCTAGCTATCTGGTTTTTCTCCCTTATCTAGCATCAGACCCTAAATTTTCCAAAACCTACCTACGCCTAGCTATCTAGCCTAAAATCCATTCTTTTCCAGTCAATAATTAGAAGTGAAATCATAGAGAGAGCCCTCTCTGGTTTGGTAGGGCTAGCTACCAAACTGAAAGCTTGGTTTGTGGTTACCTCCGTCGATCTCCTCATCAGCTGGAGACATTGTGGAGGATATCAGAAATCATCATGCACATCAAGGTTATTGGGGCTATAGGGGTGGCCTCCAGAAAAGGTGGGTCTCTAGGTTAGGTACCGAGGAGTGTTGATGATTTGAATAGTCCTGGTTCGTGTTCATTAAAGGTCATGATAAACTATGGGGAAGATCCTACGAAAGGAAACACCCCATCAGGGGTGTTGGATGCATTTTTCTTGTAGCACGTGAGTTAGTATACTATAATGTTTTTCCCCTCATGAGGGAACATAATAATCATAAATACTAAAGATGCAAATAAATTCATTGCATATATGTAACTGCGACGAAGAAGTATATTTTAATCCAACTAGGAATCAACGAATCTTATGACAATGAGCACAGTTTTCCCAACGAGAGCCACTGCAATATCCTAGAATAGGCCTACGGGAGTAGAGGGGAGCCCATCGTATGATTTGAGAGTGATGTCTGATGATTTGAGCTTAGGAGATCCCATTTTCTGCCAAACATTTTTTGACATGGTACATGTGGATGTGCCTTCATCAATTATGCACCGATAGATGTTAATGTTTCGTATTGTGACTAAAATTTGGAAGGCGACTATCGATCAAAGATGTGGGGTAGCATTATCCAAATCAAAATACATAAAAAGAGTGTTACAATGAAATTTGTCACCATGACTATCTGCAGTTAATATGGCTCCATCAATAGTCATATTATCCTCCTTGTCAAGCCTCATACCTCTGCTCTTCATGTCAAACTTCAAAAAGAGGGAAAGTCACTTAAAAACATGTTTATCTCTGGGTACGCAGGTTCTCTCTACCTTGCCTGCATGTACGCACCCCAAACACATTGTACCTGCGTACTTGTACGCTCTGTAAGCCAAAGGTTGGGTGCGTACCCCTATAAAGGTCAAAAGGCGCGAGTTTCATCTTTAAAAAGTTACTTGTGGTCACTTCTAGATCCTTCTAGAAGAGTGTTTGACGTGTATTGAGCACCTCCAGATGGTTCATGCATCCCTATGATAGAGGAACTTATCCCATCAAGAGAGGAGCTACCCCATCCAAAAGAGGGAGTATCCCATTGATGTTGGAACTGAATAACTTCCTCTAGAATACTATAAATACAGGCATTGGGCCAGAGGAGGGGATGTTGAAAGGTGAACATTCCAAAGGGTAAATGCCGCTGGAATTAGGACTTCCATTGTTAACTTGTGAGGAGAGATTACCATCCTTTCTTGTTGCATATTGGGAGTGGGTGAGCTTGTCAAAGTAGAGGAAATCTCTTGTTGGACCCTGGGAGGAGCTTGCACAACACCAAGGCTCAGGTTGTAATGGTTCCTTTTTTGTTTCCTTAATACAAATAAGTCCATTCTTCTCAATGATTTGTTGTTAATGAATTATTTCATGTACTCCTTGGTCTATGTGATGAATATGCTTTTTTTTATGAAATATTCAGGTGTTATGTAATCGTTTGCCTTGTTAGTGTATGCAGGTCTTAAAGTGAAGGAGGAGCTCATCTGGATCAGCAAGGCTGGACTGCTACAACAAGCGTTGGACCTAAGGTAAGATCGAAAACACTTGGTTTCTCATAGAATAATGTATGTTTAGAGAAGGATTACTCTTGTTTGGTTTGTTTGTCACTAGAGAGTCTTAGACTCCTAGGGAGGTTAGGTTTGTCCGCAAAAATAACTCTTTCCGCATGACAAAGAGAATTGGTAGGATTGATTTTTTCTAATGCGAAAAGTAGGGATTTCCATTGGGTTGGAAATGTTTGTAAAACTTCCAAGGCTAACATAGCTGATGGAGATTGAGCTAAGTCATTGACTATGTTTTAGTTGTGAGTAGCCTTTGAGAATGCCCAATTCGACATAGAGGCCCTTTGACCATGCATGAGATGGTTTCTGCAAGGGGTGGAGAGATTTTCAAAGGTTTTGCTAGTGTTGCATAAGTCATGGTGGATGGGTTGGTTTCTAGTGGAGTTCCATAATATCAGTTTCACATTTGCACGAGAACTTCTTCCCCTGCCATGTAAATGTCACAATTTGAGGTGTTTTGAGAACTTCCTCTGAAAGGATTCTGGTACTGTTTTTGGGGGATTCATGTTGTATATTTACAACTCCTTGGTGGAGGAAGTTATTTTGAATTACTGCAGGTTGTTGGTTCCCCCCCTTTCCCCGTGGTATATTTTATCCTCTTCAAATCTGGGAGTTAAGGGTAATAATGTGTATAATGGCCATATTCCCTGCAAATAGAACAAGCATGGTTAGTCTATATACTAGTGCTCTTTTTTTTCTATTGTGGGTTTTTATTGGTCTTATCCTAATTTTGATTATGTTTGGGGTTTCCCCTAGCCTATGCCCATGGAGGTTGTTGTTGGTTCTAGCCTCCTTGTCTAGTTTACCCTTTTTTCTTGTTCTTTCCTTTCTTCTTATTGGTATTAGGAAATTTTGTCATGCTAAGCTATTAAAATAATTGTTGATGTTGAGGAAATGATAGTTGAAATAAATTCACCCCAACATCAGGTTAAGCTGGTGGGTTATTCTATTATCTTGCTGGAAAAGGAAAATATGGATTATCTTGTCCCTAGCTAGCCTATGTGCTTTGGGAAGTGGAAACCACTTCCTCAAAACAAGGAGGGTATTGACCTATTTATGTGCGAGGGCATTGGCCACCCTGCATGGGAGATTATTGGTCACTTTATGTGGGAGGGTATTGATTCATGTACATAGCAGGATTGTGCATAGGTTACTAGGTTGATTATGACTCATGGTTATGATCAACCCATCTGCATCATTTCATGCTCCTAGCACCTTTGATCTAAAATATGGGAGACAAGGAGCATTTGGAAGGACATGGTAGATATATCCTAACTATGTGTATATGAGCTCAAATTGTTTAGCTTTAAAGATAGCTTCTTCCTCATCTTTAGGCCATGTGGAAGTGATATCTTTTGAGATTTCTGAGGTGAAGGATCTAAAAAATAAGTTGAGGAGTGGTATTTCTTCCATATGATCCTTTCACAAACTACATAGTTTTCGCCATACATGAATATGGTTAGAAATATGCATGGTCAACGTTTTCCTGAAATGGGTGAGAAGCTCCTATCCCGAGTCTTGTTGGATTAGGAGTTGGAAAAATGTGAGAAATTCCATGGAAAGAGAGTCAAAGGTTGTATGGGAACCTGAGGTCTCTCCTATGTACCATTTCGTTGTTGGCTCATTGAGGGTGTGTTGAAATAGTAATAGGCAAATAAAGTCATCAATGATGTTTTTGGATGATCACAAAAAGTGAAAATTCATAACATGGTTTCCCTGGTCTTCCCCTTGTTTCCCTTCAAATTTTGGAATATCCAAATGTAAATTTGTAGGCATGGGTGGAATTATAGAAAATATAGAAGATTTAATGAAGCTAGAAATGGGACTTGCCTATTGTTTTCCATCATGAAATAATTTTGAACAACAATGTGTAAAGGAGTTCCCTGTGGGGAAGTATGAGATGGATTATCACGATGAGAACTGCATAGATTCTTTGGAGGTATGGCATGTGGGATCCCCAAAGGGGTAGCATGTGGAGTCCCCTAAAGGGTGGTGAAATGAGTACTTTGAGGGGGAGGGTTCCCAATCAAAGTTGCACCGATAAAGGATGATCCTATAATAATGGTTGCATGATGTCTTTTGCACCTAAATGGAGAGAGACCAGACACACCTCCTAGTAATGTGGGGAGGTTTTAGAAACACCTACAGTGACGGGGAACCTTGGAGTACCATACGGTGTTAAGTGTGTGTCACTTTTGGTCATTATGGAAGGGGATATATATAAAATAAAATCACATGCATAAAAAAAAGCAAAAAACAAATGGTTACTTTCCCTTTAAGTTATGCTATGTGATAAATGAAACATGAAAAATGGTTTTCTATTTGTTTCTGCGTATAACAAAAAAATCATATGAAGACCTAATTATCCTTACCACTCTCAAAGAAACTAGTGCTTGTGGAGATACCTTTTATGAAAGGTATTGGGGCCATGCCCTGAAACAATTGGTGATGCTTTGGGCAACCAAACGAATCAACCAAGGTAATGAATGAGGATTTAGTGCATCCCATACCTCCACCTATATGGAAAGGATGCCCTAATTTTAGCCACTAATATACCTTTTCCCCACATGAGCAATTGATTCTTTAGCTTCTTGGTAATCGATTATTAGTACCGAGCACTATATAGGGTGGGTATCCTCGTATAGTACAAATTGCACTAGACCTAAGTTGAACCCCCTCTGAATCGGGTCTTTGATGTGCTTGAGTAGTCTTCTCATAGTATTTTGAAGGATTTGGAGCACCCAAAAAGTCAACTTCTATGTTTCAAGAGTGTAACATGACCATGGTGGCTTATGGGATGCCTACCCCAAATTTTCTTGTTGTTGCAAACGGGATCCCCAAAGGACAATTTTGGGGATAAAAGCCCATGTTTTGGTCAAATTTTGTAATAAACTTGTAAATACTCTACATTTTGTGGTCGTAGAGCACAAATGTGTCATAAGTCATAAAGGGTTGTTCGCCCTTAGTTTTGTAAAGTAAATTAAATTGTAAGAGATGTACCCATGGTCCATGGACCATGGGATTGTGTAAAAAGAGCTAAGCTCTAAGTAGTTAGGAATCAGTTGATGATGAATGTTTGGTCAATTCAATGTCCTTAAATTGGCAATCATAAATTGTCAACCAGGGTGTGTAGACTGATGAAGTATAGGTGCACAATATGTGCTTAGAAAATATCTTAGTATGTCATTATGTATTTGTCACAGTCTAGTCCGAGGGTGGAGGTGATGTTGTTAGTTGAACTAATTTTGTCATTCTTAAGGATAAGTTTTTTAGGAATCAATCATTGTTCAATCAGTTTGTGGATGGTGTGAGGGTGGTTTTACTTATGTTAAGTTGTTTGGAGTTTGATTTTAAACCTCTTGTTGTGGCTCCTAATCTTCTAAGCGTAAAATAGAATCTTACTCTAGCATCTATGAAGGAATTAATTTTGAACTCAATTGTTTTAGGAGAAGTCTTCTCCCTTGTTCAATTTCTGTTCAAACACTATAATCCAAGCAACATTTCTGAATTGAACACACTCAATTATGTTTAATAATAAGAAAAGAAAATAAGTGCGTAGTACCAGGTATAAAGCAAAGTAAATAACAGTCTAATCTATGTATAAAGCAAAGTAGAATTCTTATGTAGGTAACAATTTGAAATCATTATACAACATATTCACACAAAATAGAGTAATTGAATAATTGAAAGAAAAAAGATTGCATTCGATCAAAACCTGACATTGATTGTAGGGGCCCTCCACATAGCAGATCAGAGCTTTAAACTAGTACAATACTTGCACACAAAAACCAAATTCATTCACGCGGAAGTCATTAATTGTTCAGAAAACATTTCATACAGCGCGCACCCAAATACCAGTTTAGCCATTGAATTTATAACATGTCTTTTGCATAATTGTATGAGAATTCTAAGCCTAATATATCTTAACCCTATCTAATATTATATCATGAAACCACCATTTTTCTATTTTGAAAGCAAAACGATAAGGTTTTAGCTTATCTCGGCTCTATGCTATGTTAATTTGATCGTTGACTCAGGGTTTGACCGCGATCTCCTGTGCCACCTTTTGAAAAGGGTTTCGAGTGAATAGGAAGGTATTCATGAGGGAATCACCTTCTATCCATCCACACCTTTCATTACTGAACTAAAGCTCTAAAACCTCGCGAACAATGAAGGCAGCTATATAATCTTAGGCTAGCTACGAAAACAGGTCAATTCAGTAGCTAATTACAACTTTAATTAAAACAATAGGGTATTTAGTTGAATATGAACAAGAAAACATGCTAATGCATACCTTAATGAAAACCTTTTAGATATGGATTTATTATGTGGTGCATATATATGAAAAAGAGAGGATTATTAGGCAAAAAGGATGTCATGGTAGGGCAATCTTCAAACTCTACATTCCCCTAGATTGGAGATGTTGGATGTCCTCATACACTTCTTCTTTTTCTTCTTCTTGTGTCTCTTGTTTTGTTATTTCCCTTTTCACTACTTTCTTCTTTCTGGCAGAGATTGGAATTTTGGGCTTCCTCATTAGGTTTTGTACTTTAAATTGATTATCTCTCTCTACATAATTTTGTTCTCCTTCTTCAGATTTTTTTTTTCTTGTACCACAAGCTTAGATGTAATATTAAATTATCACTCTTGGCGATATGTATTTAACTCTGTCTTCAGGGCTTGATTTTCACTTTTAAGATATCGATTCAATGTTTCCATTTCAAAGATCTAATTCTTCAAGATGTTTGAGGCCGATTGTTCATTTACCTAGTTGCTTCCTTCTCCAAGGCTCTATATTGTTTCTTTTGTTGTTTTCGGCTTCCTTTCCAGTGATTCTATGTAGTCATATATTTCCTGCTAGGAAGGGTCAATACTTGGACTACTTATCGGGCTCCCTAGAGGTGAGTTGTAAGGTTGTGGTGATGATCTTGGTGACCCTTTTGGAGAATCCCCAGGAATTCCAATTGCCTCATCCTCTATTGGTTCAATCTCTGTCCGAGTGTTTTTTGTTGGCTCTTCTTTAGTCAGCTCATTATCCTCTAGGTTGATGTATTCTGTAATTTTTGTTGTGGTTTGTTGAGTTGTGCTCAACCTTGTGCTTCTTCTCAACCCTGGGGTTTGTGTTTTCTACACTTTCCTCCTTTCATCCTCTTATTTTCCTTTTAGAGGAGAGGTTTCAATTCATGAGATTTCTTCCTTTCCTGGGCTAGCTTTCTTTCTTCTAGGGTTTCCCCTCTTCATTCTCTTCAAAATATTTACTATGGGAAACTCTTCTTCTATTACCTCTGTCTGAGTTTGAGGTGCCTATTCTTTTGTCATTTCTATGGTTCTTTTTCTCCCCCTAAGGGTCCTCTCTAGACTCAGGTTGGCTAGAGCCTAAGCCTAAAAGATTGGTTTGTGGTTACCTTGGTTTCTTCCTTCTTCTGATAACTTCTAAGGAAAATACTGATTGATAACATAGTGGCAACCATACTGGGGACTCAAATCCTCAGTCTTAGTAAACCTTTAAGAGAATTTCAAATCTTTTTTTCAAACCTCTTGAAGGGTTTATTTGAAGTTATTTACAAAATTTCACAAAAAGAAAGTAATTAGAAAAGCTTGAAATTCTGGCTTCAACGAGAAATCACTATACTAGGGATAATCCAGATCCAAACCCTGCCCCAGTAGTGGATAATCCCAACCTGATTTTGAGAAGACTCAAAAGACAAGAAAGTTCAATCAGTCCAACACCTTCAATAAAATCAGATTCCTACCCTGATAAGTGGTTATTTTTAGAAGACCTTCCTTTTGATCTAGCATTTGACCTTTCCCTATTTAGAACCAGGTCTGAAAGTGCACTTGATGACATAGTTCTAGATCCAGATTTTTTTGCAAACCTCGAAGTCCAAAAGGCAAACCAATAAATTGATGAGTATATTTTAAATTCCCCTCAGTCATCACTTACTACTACTAAGATCCCCGAGCTTTCTGAGCCATTGTCCACTACCCTTAGTTCACCATTATTCCCTTCAACCTTTGAAGTTCATTCTCCACCTCCATTTGTACCTTCACTTCCCTACCAACCTACCATTACCCATCAATCACCTATTACTCCTAGTTCTCCATCGACTACTGTATCATCTCCTAGTACCTCAACCCCACGTCTTATCCTTGCCCAACTTAGAGCCATGACAAATAGATATGCTCCTCTTGTGTTACCTTCCCCATTTGGTGCCATGCCACAAGACTACCAAAACAAAATTGTCCAATTTGATCGCATAGGACCTTATACAACACAACATCGCGTAAACAAAATGACAGACTACTTTGAATTGCATGAAATTGATATTGGAGATGTTCAAATGAGACTTTTTGCTCAGACTCTAGCTAGTGATGTTAGGAAATGGTTTAGAGCATTGCCTGCTAATAGCATAGATAGTTTAGAAGAATGTTATCAACAATTTTTAAATAGATGGGAAAAGAAAAATAACCCTCTATAGATTCTTTCAAAATACAAGAGCATCATAAGAGGACCAAATGAAACAGTCTAGGATTACTGTACCAGATTTAACAATATATACAATGCAATACCATTCAATCTTAGACCCCCACTTGACCTAGCTCTGATAAAGTTTCTTGATGGGGTTGATACTGATATGGAATTTCAACTTAGAGAGAGAAATCCTCAAAATTTAGAAGACATGCAGAGTGTAGTAGTTAGTGTAGAAGCTAACTTGCTAGAAAAAAGAGCCAGGGTTAGGAATGAAAGGAGAGGACCTGCGAAAGATGAAGCCTCACCCTCTAACCTTAAAATGGATGTCCTACCCAAACGAATGGAAAACTTGATGGATAGGATAGAGAACATTGGAAGGAAGCTTCAATGGGACAATCAACAAGAACCTCCAGTGAGAAATCCAAACTTTAGAAAGAATAAAAATAAAAATACCGGAAAAAATGGACCTGATCAGAATATTAGGTGTCCTTTTCAAGAAAACTATGTTGAAACATCCCATTCAGAATACCTTGAACAAGACACAAAAATTAACTTAATGGGATTAGATGGAGAGGAGATCATATTATTGACTCAAGATGATAAGGAATTACATATGCTTCAGCAATTGCAGACCCAATCCAAATAATCATTCGATTATAAGCAAGGG